>DWKA01000651.1:0-15276 GCA_018249155.1 Panoquina ocola ocola
TTTCATCATCCTCCTATCCAATTCTATTATAGTAGTTTAATCACTGAGTTTAAAATTGGTTATTTATAAGGCCAGTTTATATGCTACATGAAAAGCTATTAAATATTTATGACAAATTTCTGGAATGTCAAAATATTTGTCAGTAAAAAAGTGTATAAAAACATTATTTATTGTAATTATTTCATTAGTAAATAACATCGATTTGAAGGGTGTTTTGGGACACATACAAGACGCCGGCACACATACAAGAGCCGATCATCTTTTCTCAGAGGTATCAACGCATCTATGAAAACTTCGAATACGTACACTAGCAGCCTACTAACGAATAACTACAACTAATATTCACATTAACAACTTATACTACCAGAACTTATTAAAAATAATGCTTGTAGTGAGTACGTGCAGTACGCACCTTCACATTAACACCTTATACTAACAGAAACTAAAAAAATCCACGTACAGTACGTAGGTACGTACGTGCAGTAGTGCGTACAGTACGTACCCGAGTGCGGCAGCGCAGTGAGCGCAACAGAACGGTCGTGGCGCACGACGCCGACCGCGCCGTCGGCGGCGCGCAGCAGCGTGCCGGGCGCGATGGGCTGGCCGGCCGCCAGCGCCGCCTGCACCTGCGCGGTCATCGCCGACACCACGCTCGCGGCTGCTGCCGACTGGCCCGCGTTTGTTATCGTCTGTACACATATACAACGTTAGGGTCAGCGCAGACAGAGAGGAATAATTCTCGACGCCGCGCGGAGATCCCCGCGTATCCTCGACGACGCGCGATCATTTATTGTCAGGTTCAAGCATGTATGCACTTTATTTTAATACCTTTAAAGTTAATAAAATCCTATCCATTGCGCTCGGTTCTGACTGCGCTGGGCCTTATAGTCATGGAAAGGAACTTGGAAAGACGTAGAAAGAGACATTAAATGCGCAGAAGTCGATTTGCTCTACTTTTTGTTCTGCGCATCTAACTGTATTTTTCAGATTCTTGCCAAGTTCCTTGTCCATGACTATACAATGTTACTATTGTTTACTGACACCTAATAATGGTGTGGAGTCATCAATGGATGTGAATGTTGTGTTTGACCAGGTAGCTTGGTTGTTGTCATATTTAGATTTGACGAGTATGTAAGGAACACATGAATGATGTGTACAAAATGTAATGCATACTGCGTGTTGTATTGCTGAATCAAATGGTATGTGAATAGAGTGCATAGACATTATAATAAAATTATGCTACTACACTAGTATGCTGGACTAAAGCCGTCGTAAAATTGTGCCAATTTGATGTTGACGCCTTGGCGCTAACTGCAATGGCTTTTGACTTTTGACAACCTAATTTCGATAGTAATAATAATAAAGTCAAATTTAGTTCCTTCACTATTCGACGGGGACGTCCCACAATGGGACAAAAAATAGCTGTCATTTTGTACATTAAAGCCTATCCAGCGTACTATTATTATAGTATCAATGGTCTCAACAGCTCTAAAATATAGGGTACACTTGTGTACGTATGTATACCTGTGTAAAGTGCATGTGCTGCCCGCCGGTGAAGGGCACCTGCGGCCGCTGCACCACCTGCTGCCCCAGCGCCGGCTGCCCCGCGCCGAACTGGCTCGGCCGCTGGATCGTCTGTTGCTAGTTTACAACACGTGCATATTAAATGCGACTGACATTAGATCAATAGTCAATATATAGTGCCGTATAACCCTGAACAGGATACCTCGCGCAATATTTGTGTCGTCATAAGGTAAGGAGATATCCTTCAATTTGATAAAATTTTACAAGGCACATTTTGGAATTTGCTGTCAATCGACGTCGTTGCCTTTCTTATCTTTAGTTCAAGAACACAAGAACCTTGAAAACTTTTGATAAGCATACCTTATTATAAATAAATACACGTAATAATGTAGGTATTATAAATACACTTATTGGTTTAAGACGGTGACTGTGACGTCACAATATGACGCAATATGATCCCCGGGATTTAATGGCACTATACACAGTGGTCTATGGTCTACCTGTATCTGCAGCGGCAGTCCGAACATGTGCGAGAACACGGAGCGTTGCGCGCCGGCCGCGCGCCACTCCTCCTTCCCCTCCTCACTCTCTAGTTTAACCTCCGCTTTCATCGCCTGCATCGCCGACTGACGCAACACACACAAACATCGTAGGTTACGCTCAACTTTAATACTGAATTATTTATCTGTGTCCATTTAAAAGTTAAACCAATTTGATTTATTAGGTAAAGAATATTAGCGTCTTTTTATTGTGATTATTGATTTAAAATAAGGTAGATAAAAATTGAAAAGAATTGAATAAATAATAGACATTAAATGCTAAAACTAATATGTTTACTCTTAAATATTTTTTAATGAATAAAAGGTATTACCATGACCGTTACATAAGTCAAGTTGGTTGAAACGGAATACATTTATTTATACACATTGGTATTGTTCGATCTTACTGACTAATTCCTCTGTCAATCGGAACGCATTACATCAGGTAGGATCTCAGTAAAGTAAAATACCAACCTGCATCACAGATTGCTGGGTCTGTGTTATAACCCGGGGCAAACCATCTTGGAAGAGTTGGCCGACCCCGGGCGGGGCTTGCGGCTCGGTCTTCACCTCACACTCCGACTTGACCTCCACCAGCTCAGTTTTAACCTCGGACTTCGCCTCTTCCATGCCCCTAACGGTCTTCTGGACGTCTCCGTCCATTTTAATGTCCGGTTTCTGGTCCTCACTGATATAAATAAAAATATGTTTTAAATAGCTTTGTGTGTGTGTTTAGGTGACGGTGTGAACCATGTTTAGTGGAAGCTTTTAAAACTAATAACTGGTCGTAGTGCTATTTGTAAGAATATATTTTGCAATAAGATACCTAGTGTATCTCCCACAGATTATCAACCTACATTGTAAACTGTAGAGATACAATAAAGTATTTTGTATTGAAGTATTTACATTCTTACTTTGATGTCACTATATATACTTTAACTATTACAAATTAACACCTTTCGATTACTGAGGAAACCTGCAAACCTGAGAGTTCTCCATAGCGCTCTCAAAGGTCTGCCAATCCGCACTTGGCCAGTGTGGTGGACTATGGCCTGTACCCCTCACATTGTGAGAGGAGACCTGAGCCCAGCAGTGGGACAATTATGGGTTGTAATGACGATGAATTATACATTCCAACGTACTCATTCGCGCGCTTGGCGTGTCTGTCCGGCACGATGTCGGCCAGTTCTAGCCCATCGAGCAAGTGGCCGGCGTCGTTGAGCGCGGCCAGCTCGGGGTCCGCGTACTCCAGGATGTTGAACTGCTCCCCGATCTCCTCTGTTAATGACTGGAGCAGCTCGTCGTCGTCCGACCCGCCTAGACCGAGGATGTCCACCTGTGGGATACAGTAAAAAAAATTAAATTTAAAAAAATTCAAAAAAAAGAATTTCGTTCGTTATTTTATTTCATTAACGAAAAAAAAATGTTTTAGATATAATGGTACAGTCACAGGAACGCAATGAACAAATGGCCGTAGCAATCCAACAGCCGCTGACTTTTAAGTGTATTTTAGAAGGATATACCTATCATATAAAAAAACTACATATTTTATTGTATACGGCAATGAAAATTTGTAAAAACAAAAATGTGTAAAACTATTAAAAATGTGTAATTTGGTAAATTGTAATTACCTCGCCGATGTTGCCCGGATCCTGTTCCAACTTATCCATATCTCCCAAGTCCATTTCATCTGTACCTTGATCGGTACCTTCTGTTTTAGGTTCACCTGTCGCAGCTGCAATACAAATAGTATTATGTAAAAATATGTAGATACAATAGCTGCTTTTGCACACAAATACATTTTTAATCTTTTTTATCAGTACAAATTTACTCTGTCAAGCAATAGTTGAAGGACAGGTATTTTAGAAAGACAAAATGTACCTTATAATATTCTCCATTATAAAAACAAATTGGCATAATCTCAAGACAATTTGCAGAACGGAAATGGAGGTAAGTTTAAGAAGTAACTTGACAATATTGTCTTATACTAAAATAGCACTTAAATAATAGTATTAAATTGAAAATAGCATACTGTTGGCCTGCACAATATTCTGTTTTTGGTCCATCACTTGTTGGGTCGCGGAATTAGCAATGTTTTGATGAAGCTGGTTGCCATCCGTGGTAATGAGACGTTGTTGCATTACAACTGAAACAAAATTAATTTGTAACGTAAACAGAAATCTGTTTGAGATAAATCATCTCAAAATCAACTATATGGTGTGTTTCTTCTTTATCTGTATCAAGGTTCAATTTTACGCATAACTATACAAACGAATTTTTAAACATAAAAATATTTTTTGTGGTAAACTGTTGACCACGATTGCGTAGTATGTATAGTCATCGACTAGTAACTTAGCAAGAGTCTGAAAGAGACATTAGATGCGCAGAAGTCGTTTTACTCTGCCTTTTGTTCTGCGCATCTGTCTCTTTCAGACTCTTGCCAAGTTACGTGTAAATGACTGTAACAATGACATTATAGACATTAGCATGTACATGTATATAATAATCGTACTATGTTGGTGTTCGGGACGCAGCGCGGGGTGTGCGGGGTGCGCGGGGTGCGGCGGCGCGCGCGGGCGCAGCGCCACGGGCAGCGGCTGCCGGAACGGCTCGGCCCCGGTCTCCCCTCCGCCTGCCTCTGTACACAACACTGCTCCATTAACTTATGAAAATGGTTTTGGTGCACAAACTTTTAGTAGAAAGTTTTTTTTCTAAAATGGATGTACAGGTAATTAAACATTGTGACAAAAATATAACTTAATTTATATTAAATTTTAAATTCCATACAAAAAGTGGGCATCTCCCTGATATTCATTGCACTATCATATAGCTGAGTATAGTACGTACGCGGCGACCACATTTTATCAGGATGCCGCTGCAATAGATCTCGCAACTGGCGGTTGATGTCTTCATTGGAGGCGTATTGGAAGCGGCTGACGGGGAAGGTGCTCCGTGGGGCCTCAGCGCCCGGCCCGGGCAGGGGCCCTCCAGCCGGGGCCCCCCCGGGAGCCACGGGCCCCGCGGGCGGCGGGCTCCCGTCCGGCGCTCGCATCCGCTGCATCGCTGCTTGGGGACCAAAAAAGAAAGCTAACACAAAAAAGTTTCACTCCTTTGTCGATTTTTTGATATTTCATCATTTAATAAGGGTGTCACTACTTGTTGTGTATGTAGTCTTCCACGGCGTCAATCTTTTTTTGTCTGAACGCGATTAAAAGAACTATAAACTGTTAAAAGGATTTTCACATTGTTATAAAATAAACCGTATATTTACAACACGACCTTTTTATCATTATGACAAAATTTGTGCAATTGTGTACAACAAATACCAAACCCTTTCCCTAACCCTCCAACCTTGAACCAAGATACCTTGGATCCTCTGGTCTTGAATTATCTGCTGCTGCTGCTGCGTCTGCTGCTGCCGCATCTGCTGCAGCTGCTTCCACTGCCGCTCCTGCTCCGCCTCGCGCGCGCTGCGCTGCTGTCCGCACGCGCGCTCTTGTTCCTACACACAAACTGTTGCTTACAACCTATATCCCTAAATCAAAGGTACTAAGGTCAATCCGTACCAGCCGTGAATAACTTGATAAGTCGACTTACGTGTCTTTTTTAATGCATAATGGGTACTTTACTTAATTACTTTATTCATATGGTGAATAAAGGACATAGTTATATGAAAAATCAAAGCAAAGGGATTACGTTAAAATAAAAAAGCATTTGTTAACATTTCCATACAAACTTAAATTTTAAAATGGCTGCCCTGAAAAAAGTGCATTTTCGACTTATCAAGTTATTCACGCCTGGTACGGAAATATTGCCATGCTCTCACTATAAAAGCTGCGTTATAGTCCAAAGGATACGTGATATTTGCCATGTTCTATACAATAACGCTTCGTAAGACCATTGTTCTATTGATATTTCAAATCCTTCACCATTGAAGTGTATTTTCTTATTCTATGACTTAGCTGACTTATATTTATATACACATACTACAAAAATGGTACATGACCCCATAACCTAATAGATATCACCCTACTTGCAAGTGAAAACTTAAATTCCAACCGGAGCAAACATTTATGCGACAGATAAAGGTTTATTCTTAGGTTATTTCTGATGTGTCATTTTTGTGTTGTACATTTCTCTCATAAAGCGAGTCCTAGTGCAGGGTTACCAGTGCGTGAGCGTTTATATTTTATTCGTTTATCATCACAAAAGATAAAACATTATTTTCCATATTGTAGTCCTTAAAGTATATTGTAATGTAAGTCATAGCTTGCATACTTAAAAATTTAAATTTTATTTGTGGATGATCCAATTGCATTTCATTCACTCACATACTATGTAGTAAAATATCAGTTCCTTCAGACTATACATTCGATTTAAAATTAATTTGGTCATTAGTGACAGAAGTAATAAACAACCAAGTTAATTTTAACTAATGTACGTAATTTACAGCAGTTACTTGTCGGTACAACGATAAAGTATTATATTTGATGCTATATATGTACAAACTAAACAAAAATTAACTTAAATATTTTTGTTTCAATATACTGAAGTCATGCTGAAAAATGTTAAATAATCACCGTTTTGTATCAAACATTAAGTTTATATCAATTGCATACATATGTAACATATAAATTAAACTTTAAATGATATATAATAATAATATAATTGAATAATAAACTTAATATTGAATTTATGGTATTGTTATACATGTTAATATTTTTTAGAAGTTGGACGTTGATGAAGTATTGCTTTAATACTACTAGTATTAACATACAACTGTGGGTACTGTAAAAAACAGAAGATTGTAAAAATATATATAAAATAATAACAATAGAAATAATTAGTGGTATCGACTTAATATTATGTTACACTATTACCTGTGAACTTACAACTAACCAAAGCTCTAAACGTGAGCGAACGCAACATAACCTCCAACTAGATACAAGTATGTTAGAAATGTTAGCACGCACAACAGCCACCAACGACCAAGTTAAAGCCAACACTACCAAGGCAAAGCGAAATAAAAAAACAACAACGTTACGGAAACAGAGGACACGAGTCCGGGAGGCGCTTCGGGAATCAAACTGTTCCTCGTTAAACAAAGTAAGCTAAAATAAAAATTTAAATAAAACACAGCTTACAACGCCATAAAACAGCCAAAATTGTTGTTGGGTGATGACAAATTTTAATAAAACTGAACTGATTTGAAGGTGCCATGGACCGCGAGGTGCAAGATCGCGCGATCACCCAACAAGTTCGTACGGAAAGCGGCTCGCATACACACTCTCAGCATCGTCAGTGTTCAGTGTGGAGTGTCGTTGCAGTGTCATTGCAGGACGTGGAAAACTTTAAATTGGAACATCTAGATTACATTATGAGCCTAATAAGATGTGAATTTAGAATTTTAATTATGCATGTTTAGTTTCTCTATGTTGTCATATCACATTGTGAAATTTCACAATTAGTTAATTAGTATAACATTGCAAGGTTTTAGTGCGAATGTTTGTAAAGTGTGTGTATAAATTAATCAGGCAGTAGAACCAAGTACCGTTATTTATGCACAAGTTTTTGAATATATTATCATTATTATAGAACGTGTTGATAATTTAGGATCCACAGACAAATGTGTCCACTTGATGTGACACTCGTGTGAAGTGTAGTGTGTGGCGGTGCGTATGCGAGGGGCGTGGCTCGCGGTACCGTGGGTGCGCGTGCGGGGGGGTGCGCGGAGGGCGCGGGGTGCGCGAGGCGCGGCAGCGTGCGCATGATCTCGGAGGGGGTGAGCACGCGGATGTGCGCGTCCGCCTCCAGGAGCCCGCCCGCCGTCACCGTCACGTTGGGCGCGCGAACCGTCGCCGTCGCAGCGCTGGACGCGGGCGCGGGCGCGGGGGGCGCGGGCGCGGGCGGCGGCGCGGGCGCGGGGGGCGCGGGGGACGCGGCGGGCGCGGGGCTGCCCTCGTCGCCGGCCGCACTGCCCGAGCTCTGCCGCGCCGCAATCCAACCAGTGCTTAGTATAGTTCGCGCCTAACTTTGTGGCCTCTCTGATCTATCTGGACGGTGTTGGCACCGCTACGGTGTATGCGCGAGTATTAACTAGTGGCATAGTTCAGAGGGGCCGCAAAGATTGGCGAGCACTATATGTGCGGCTCGCTAGCTCCTGGTCTAGTCGGACCGGCGATGCCTAGTCGCTGGATCAGACGATACGGGTAGGTGCAGGTAAAAATACAAGTGCTATAGAGTTTTATTATTATTTTATCTTGTCACCCACCAATATCGCCTTCCGCCATGGACTTATCCACCGATAAATGTATTTGATACAAAATAGAATCAACAAATTGTTTTCATAAATATTGAATATCATGTAACAATGTATTTTTAAATATCATAAAAAACAACTAAATTAAAGTATCCTATTCAAAACAATGAAATCTTCACATACATCAAATTCTTCAACTTTGTAATACATATAAACCTTCAATGTTGTATAGAAACCTGTTATAATTTTCATCTATTTTTGTAAGGCATGGAACATAACATATTTTTTGTTACAGAAATACTGACCGTAAATAGATTGTATCGGTAAACGATTTTACATTTTTTATCAATATAAATTAGTAATAATATATTCAATTATACCTATTACATAGCTGTATTTCAAGAATAGAACAAGTTTTTATTATATAGTTACGATATACTGAACAATAAGAGCTTCTAAAAAAATTGTTATGAAACAGTGTTTGTAAGATTATTACTTTATTTGTTTAATGTTAGAATTATTAAACCTAATTTTTAATTAAAAAATAAATAATTATTCCTAATACAGTTACAAGTCTGTAGGATGAAATATTACACAGTGTAAGTGTAATCTAAAAGAAACATCTAATCCTCGATAAGTACAGCTGTGCTAGCTCTGACAAGCGACAGAATCTACAGCATTGCAGTAGTCAAACCGGAGACACACATCGACTGACCAATCTCCTCTCACATCGTCCTGTGGGTCTTCGGTTTTAATCCCAGTTTAGAACACACATCACTATCCCTCGACATTGAACAATTCTAAACTCTTCATATTACAATCTCAACGGTACTGAAAAGCAAACTTGCGACTTACGCACACCAAGAACATTTGCACGCAAATATTTGTACGCACACGCGTACGGTACGCGAATGCGGGCTCGAAGCGACGTCGCGGGGTGAACGTTAATATATTTGTTAGCAAACGTATCTCAGTGTGGGGTCTGCGAGGGTCGTGTGAGGCACACATGTCAACACAGTGGTAAGTGAGTTGGGTTAGCACACGCCGCGGTGGGCACAAGGCAAGCCGTCCTACCTGCTGGGCTTTCTTCATCCGGATGGCGCTGCGGTTGTCCCGCGCCCGCTGCAAGTACGGCGCCTTCTGCTCCGAGGGCAACGCTCGCCACTTCTTCAATATCTGCTTGCATCGGTCCACCCAGTTGGGGAATTCCGTTTTCCACTCGGGGTGGTTAGTGTTTGCATATAATACTGCCGATATAGTAGCCGCTGAACCTAAACCTATAAAAAGTATTAAGTTCGTTTAGACGACCTTATTACGTCGCTAAATCCTACAGCTATACTACTATTTTCATAGCTCCTCTGTACATATTATGCACACTCCATATGCCTATCATTGACAAACTTTTAAAGACCGACTTTAATATTCTTTCTAAAAGTTTTATGAATATGCGATTCAATGTAAACATTTGTTTCTGACACAAGTTCTACAACTATTTTTTTAATGATCAATATGTGTTTTATACTAACTCTCATCAGCCCGCATCTTGTCGGCGCTACGCTGGTTGTACGACGGCGGGGGCGCAGCCCCGGTGTCGGGCCACGCGGAGGCGCTGCCCGCTGACCCGGGGCCCGCGCCCGTCGCGCAGTCCGGGAACAACGGACTCAGGGCGCTGTTACTGCTGCAAAATTACACAAATGCTGAATGATTAAATTTATGTCTTTTTTTATTTCAATACACGTAAGGTTTTAATTTCCAGCCAGTAAAGTAGCAGACCAACCATCAGATGTGATCAGCCACCTTTTGTGTTTAACACAAGTGTGGTCAAAATGCACACATAGTCAGTAAATGACAAACATCCATTGCATGTTTCAAAGCCAAATTCAGTATTCATTTGATATTATTTCACTATGAACAACTTAAAGTAAAGATTTTTTTGTCGAAATATTTTTTTAATATTAAAAAGTGATGTTGTATATTTGGTACCTGCTTCCAAACTCAGTATGGTAGGGTGACGCGTAATCCATGGGGCTTTGCAGTTGCTGCCGCTGTTGTGAGTACGGTGTGCTCGCCAAAGAGTTCACATACGAAACAGAAGATTCTTGAGACTCCTATGTGATAACAAAATTATTTATTATCACACATAATAAACAAACCAATTTAATATTCAGTCTTCTCACAAAACTCATATTTATGCCTACAACTACAGAAGTATATGACAACACACACAAATATACTACAAGTATATGATTGTAGAACTATAGTATAGTGTAAGTACCTGTGAATCGTCAGTGAGGACCCCCTTGAATATTTCGTCCACATCATTGCTGTCCATGTCAGGCAGCGTGTCACGCACCATCGCGTCAAGATTGACGCCCAGCAGCGACAAGTCGTCTTTGGGAGATATTGTTGACGCTTGCGAAGATCCTCCGGCTTCTATTACAAAAAATATCATTCCTGAAATCCTATTGAAATACTCAAATAAACGACTTATCAGCGTTTTACTGTGCATCCTGTTATTATATCTGTCCAGTATAGCAAAGCGACAGGTTCTGAGTTCAGAGGCAGACATTTATGTGACAGATAAATTTTTGTTACCCATGTATTAGTGATGTGTTATTTGTGTTGGCCACACAGGAAATCGTATTTATTTATTTATTTATTTATCATTGTTGGAGTCTGTAAGACACACTTCAAGAGAACACTTTATCTGTTACAAATATCCATGCTGACTGTTTACCACCTACTTATTTTGGTAATGTAAAAAGGATATACTAAGAAGTGTTAAGTATCATATTACCACTAATAAGTGTTAAGTATAATATTACCGCTAATAGTTTCAGTCTTAGTGCTGTGCACAGTCGGAATGCTCTCGGTGGCGAGGGTAGGCGGCTGGTCGTCGCTCGGCTGCGGCCCGAGGATAGCATTCTTCAGCGCTGTGGAGTCCTCTGTGTGTTTCAGTTGTCCATCCTCAGAAACCTCTGTCTTGATCTTGGTACCGTCCAAGTTGTTTCCACTATATGAATCGTCCTTTTCCTCCTTCGGTTTTAGTGACTGGAGGACTTCTAATTCCTCCTGCATTCGAATAATGAATGAATGATGAATGATATAATTGTCATAAAACTTAGCCTTTGTTATATTTATCATATTTATGAAACCATTGGACATAGTTAAAGAATATAAAGGAAAGGGTGTAATATCGCCATATTAATCAATGGTTTCTTAACGCAAATCAATTGTTATAGCACGGGCGTAGCTTAAAAAAATTAAGTAGGTACGCAGGTTAAAAAAAATAGATTCAAAAGTACATAAAATAACCTTTACACAAAAAAATATTAAATACTAGTTTCCGCTCGCGACTTCGTCCGCGTGGAATTTGACCGATTGTGTTAATCCAAGTTACCCTCTATGTGTGTGCCAAATTTCATGAAAGTCGGTTCAGCAGTTTTTGCATGAAGAGGTAACAAATCTACAAACTTTCGTACTTATATTATTAGTAGGATGTATCTTAACCTTCAACCCTCTTCGCTACGTCCATGGCCTACAACATACCGTATTAAGACTGATGATGAACGAGTTATCATTCTCGAGGAAGGGCGTGAGAGCTGGCAGCACGTCCTCGCCGTCGCTGTCGCTGGCGTCGGGCGCGTCGCGCAGCTCGCGACACAGCTCCGGGGTGACGGCACGCGCGCCCGGGCTCTCTGACGGGTTTCCTGATACAATAAAAAAATTGTAACCTATCATTGGCTTCCACCTAATTGCCCCAATAACAATGAAGAATAAAATGAATGAATAAAAGAAAAAATGGTCAAAATAGGACCAGGTAGACCATGATCCATGCAACTAGGTCGAAATATCAGTATAATTAAAAGCGAATCGTGAGTACCTTTTACATTCATAATATTTAAAAACAATATTGTAGAACATTACAAGACAAGGCCTAGAGATTGTGAAAGACATAATATGAATTTTTAAAATATATTTGTTCTGTCATTTATGCCTGGCGTACACAATTTACAATAAGAATATCAAGTGTTAACTGCACGTCAAAATTTTATGGCAACTTTTTTAGCATTGGTTATGCTAATATCCCAATTCCTAGAGCGAGTAGCCAAGCTCTGGTTTGGATTAATAGATAAACTAACGCACGTTGCCTTCTATATATCTTTAGCAAACGTAGATCTACCTCCATGCAAGGTGTCATATACATACCAGTAGAGCTAACGACTGATTTCACAGGTTCTAGTAGATCCTTGCCAAAGAAGGCTTCCTGCATGTAGGACGGGAACTGCTCCATCAGTTTGGAGCGCGGCTTGCGACGGGGCTTGCGTTTGTATCCTGGGGATTCTGAGAACAAACATAGCTATATATAAAACTTTTGTATTCATATTATTGTATAGTTGTATAGGGATACAACAATTTTAACTAACTTCAAAAATGTGGAATGGTGTTGTACGTAATTGAACTTAAAACCAAAAATTAAGAAATGAAATAGTAATAAAAAAAACATCGATTTAGAAAAACTTATTAGTTGAAACAGTGTGGATATTTCGTTTATTATGGATCTTCTTAGCCAATTACAGTGCAATAGATCTAAACAAAATTAGCAATATTTAGAGTTGATACACTACACAACATAGCCTATTATCAATATGTATGTATGTACAATAACTTTGTTTTTATATCCTACAACTACATCAAGTTATTTTTAAATTTCAGTGCTCAACTTACCACCTGGTGCCAGGTTTCCTTCGGCGTCCTTTTCATCGTTTTCCTGCGCTTTTATCGTGGCCTGCCGTTGTCGCACCACGAACCCGCCTATACCAAGTTTGTTAAGGTTCCTCTGCCTCTTACGCCTAAGCACCGTCAACCCCGAATCCGTAGTGTATATCGTAAAGCCCTCCGGCGCCGGACCGTCGTTGGCCACGTTCCACAGTATACCCTCTTTGAGGTTTGTGTTTGGTTGCAAACCTGCGTAAAAGAATTAATGCTGTAAAGTATTGTGTTCGAGAAGACAGTTTTTTAATAATATACGATATTAATAATAATATTATCAATTATGTACTACGTTTCATACATTATTATTGAGATATTGATTTTAAAAAAGCAGGATGTACTGTACTGCAATTTCTAATTTTAATACTTTTTGCACATCAATATAATTATAGTTCGTAATTTTATGGCTAAATCATGTCATAGCAAGAGTATAATTAAAATATTAGTAGACTCGTACCTGGTTCCTCCTTAACTTCGGCGGTGCTGTCAGGCTTCGAGTCTTCCCCCACGTCCCCTTCTGCATTCTGAACCACTGTTTCAATAGATGCCATTATTTCTAATCCACAATGCCAGCGTCAAAAATTCAAAAAACTTTTATTAGATACATTGTAGAACCCAAGATCACATAATTCACGTATTTAACTACTACTATAAGGCATTAGTAGTGTGTCTGTTTCTAATATGTATCTAGTTAGAAATTATATATGTTACTGTATTAAAACATTGGTGTTCATTAGTTGATATTAATTGTAAACTAAAGAAACCCATGTTATCTTTGATTTTTATTTATTTACATGTTATTATCATGTTACACCAACACCTTGAAAATTGAAAAAACAAAAGCAACTTAAAAATCGACCATCTAGGTGTAGGCACATTAGTACAAGTTATATTAATTATTAGAGAAGTCTTATCAAAATCATCACACTGTATATTGTAATGACTTAACACTCACCGGCATCCTTCTCAGCGTTATCATTCTTGAAGCGTCTCTTGCGCCTGGTGTGTGTTATTCCCATCTCGGCTTCTAGTTGCTTCATGTGATGCGCGCCGCGTTGGGAGAGGCATACGTCGTCGACGTAGTACTCTCCGCCTAGACCGAGAGCGTGTGGCGTGAGGCGTTGCGGTCCGCGGGACGCCCCGGCCCCGATGGGCGTGGCTTGCGTAGCGGGCGCCGGTTCGATCGCCCGCGCCATGTGCGGCGGCGGTACGTCCCGCCCACGACACAACGAACACTTGTACCTGGTAATGATGCGTAAGTTTTTAAAGTCTTTTCTGTTAAGTACTACTAGTACATTAGGTTAGGGTACACTGTGTAAGCAATTTCTTTATTGATGTAATCTAAACTGTCCTTTTCGTGTTCGCGTATTGATAATCGAAGTGTATCGGTATAAAAAAAATCCTTTTTGTTTACTGTAGTACTTTATATAAAACAATGAGACTATTTATTAAATTATTGAAAACATCCGTTACAGTATACCTAAATTTATTTTCATAACATTTTTGTAAAAATACAAGATAAATTTATATACAACATTTTATTTAATTTCTCTAGAACAGTAATCCTACACACTACTAGCACATAGCCACAGCAGTATACACGAACTCACCCCGCCCTACAGCACAGCTCCGCGTCGCTCTCGCTGCGGATGCTGTCGCAGGCGGCGTGCAGCCAGCGCCGGCAGCCGAAGCACTGGATGATCAGCTCGCCGTCCGAGTACGGCTCCGAGCACACGCAGCACATCACTAGCGACGCGCACGGCGCGCATTCTGAACACAACGCATACAAATGTTGTTTAAATAATCGTACTTATTGTTCAATAGATGTCGCTTTACTAATTTCTGAATCATGTTGATAACGTTTGTAAAGCTCAACGCAAACAGAAGACGTCAGTCACGTCAGCTAGTATGGAACTTGCAGAATCTGCGCCGTATCCTCGCCGCGCCGCTTTCTGTTTGCGTTGGGTCTTACACTTTTTGACTCTCAGTCTGTATGTTTGTTCCCGCTATGGCTGGAACTCTGGAACGGCTGGACCAATTGGGGCGGAACTTTCAATGGAAGACAGTTGATGTAATAGGGAGTAACTTAGGCTACTATTATCTTACAATAGGCTATTTGACAAGATTTTAAAATTCATTTTATATTATTTAGTAGAGGAAAAGGAACTTATTTAAAGTATT
>DWKA01000652.1:0-15275 GCA_018249155.1 Panoquina ocola ocola
GGGTAATCTGGCCCATCGTCAGCCACGCTGGCCCAGTGCAAGTGCATGAAGACGAAGGTACCACACAAGTCGTAGTGTTACGTGTTCAAATAGTTAAATTAAATTATCGATAAAAAACCTACGGTGACCTCAGCGGTCCGATGGGAGTTTTATTATTAGACTAATTTATTAAATAAATATGTTATTAATAGCTGTAATTTATTATGTAAGGCTTCCAGTGATTATTAGCGATATTTCAAATTTACGAATTACCAATGCGGTTACTATGTAGGTACTTCCTTGCTTCACTTTGAGAAATTTCTTATAGGGACAAATTTACTTTTTATAAAGTCGAACAATTTTAACTTATTTTATCGAGAAGTGAGATTTTTTATCTTGCAAATCGAAAAATGTCACTTTTTAAATTGTTGTAGTTAATACAAATAAATTATATTTGGCAGATGTTTTAAGCGTATTTATATTGGCATAAAATAAATTTAAAATTACAATAAATTTTAAATATCGCTATTAACAAAGAAAAGCTTAAAATTTAGTCAAAGCACAGATAATTCAAATATTTTTTTACACTAGGTAATATTGTGGACATTTGTATTTTAAATAATGTAATAAATAAATTATTAAATATTAGACATGTAATACGAATATTAAAAATAAATATCAATCATTCATTACCAAATAATATTGTATAGTTATCATGTACATTGAATATTGTTATTCAAACTTGCACGAAATATTACGGTAGTATTTTTTTATATCGTGACCAAGATTATGTGTTGTCGTGAGCTTGGCTTGCCGTATCACTATTGCTTTTAAGTACTAAATGTGAGATTAATGGATGGGAATTTCAGTAATCTTTAGAATTCTTTGTATCTTCAATCATTCGCACATTATTTTATGTGTGAAAGTAAATATCTCTGTATTCTCCACTCACAAAAGATGACATATGGAAGAATGTTAATAAATATTCTATTAGAATTTTTGTTTATGTATAACAGTGTATATGACTGCATTAGCGATTTACCAAAGCAAATATCTAAATGGAACTATTAAATATTATAATAGTTCCGAGAATACGTCATTAATCAGAATGATTTCACTCAATAATGTTTTTTAACCTGCTAGCGAGACCAATCGTGCTAAGTGACCTGTCGTAAAAATTATATATACCTAGATAGTTTGTGGTTAATTTTATGCTGCACACGTCATGTATACATTACTTCATGTATACTCGTCGACTTGTACCATAACTGAGTGTAAACAACAGTTTTTCGTAATAAACGATCAGTTTTTATATTATTGTTTTATTCCCATGCCATGCCATACCACTGTGGTAGATACTTGTCACGTCTGTTTACTTAATTGGTTTGTCGTGTGTAGGATAGATTTTACTAAGTTGATTTCATGATAGTAAAAGTTTTGATAAAAAGAAGAAATTAATTCGAAAATATCAAATCAAAAGCACTAAATAATAAATTGAAGACCTCCTCATTTTTGAAGTTGATTTTGGTCATTTATATTTTCTTCGTAATAATTATTGTTACAAGAAAATTTAATTTAATAAAAATAATCTGAAGATTTTTCCTAAAATCATTATAAAATTAATATAAATCAAGAAAACAGTAGACGGTAACGGATATAATCGAATGTAAACAATTCGCCGCAAAATGTTATCTTGTTTCTATCTAATTACCTAAATATTTGATTTCTTATCATTAGGCTGCTAAAGATTAGGCATATTATATTGTGTATTATGAAAGATTGTATGTATACTTTGAAAAACCCAGTTTTATCTGGTATAATCAAGGAAAATTCTAGTAGCACAATATTATATCAAACTTTAAAAAATTGATAAATTGGTTTATTTTTTATTTTTCTTTTTCTTTAGCCAGCAAGGGTAGTCATTACCATTAAGTGGATCATCAGTTTTTTGTCAGATGCCATAATAAACCATAAACACTCATAGATCTCCCATGGGTGACATGGACATATCACATTACTCACCCCCTATAACCCGAGAACAAACATTTGACAGTGACACAAACATCTGCCTCGGCCGGGAATTAAGTAGGCAGGGTCACTACGAACTAAATTACAGGGTTTCAATCATTCATTTACACGCGTAATGAGATGATTTTAAATTCTGCATGTAGTTCCTCTCAGATTAGGTCTAAACTTATTTGGAAATACCTCCATCTAGTACCATAAAGCTGAAGAATTTGTGTGCTTGAACGTGCTACGAAGCGAGTTAATGTAATGTAAAATAATGTTTCATTTAAAAGATGTGCTGAGGAGTTTCTTTCACCATTTCTTCTCCTCCATGAAAAAGCATCTTTCCGTAATGATCGTATATGAAAAAATGGTTTTTGATTTTGAAGGAAAATGACGTCATTTAATGGCAACCATGTGTTATGGTTGCTATCCAACGTGGTTCAAGTGCAATCGTACGCCAATACGTTGCAGACCCGGACAGCCAGTACACTGGTTTGTTATCTTTCCTTATATTACAATAATAAAATGAATAAAATGATAATGACGCGATAAAAAGTCGTTCTGAGTTACCTCTAGCTGCACAATACTGGGCAGTGCGGCCCACGGTGTGGTTGTGGCCACCGACTACTCAAGGTAAGTAGTGCTTTATACACACACTAGCTTGCGCCCGCGGATTCGTCCGCGTGGAATTACGACTGGAAGACAGTGTAAAAAATTTATTCATTTTTTAGCATTGTAACGAAAGCATTCTGATTTGATTTGATTTGATGGCATCTATGTTACGTTTTTGAACATTTAATGTAATAAAAAAAAAAAATCAGAATTGTCGGGATAAAAAGTAGGATGTGTTATTCCGGGTTATAAACTATCCAATCCTTTTTTATGTAAAAGATTAACAAACACACAGACATAATTATATATTATATATCTGTACGTGAAAAATAAAATTATTACACGAAACAATTTTATAAATGTAAAACACAGCTATTGTCCATAAATTCCATAATTATGGTCCTACGATTGAGTTTTTGCTATACCTCTCAGAATTACCTGTGATGAAGGATTTCTTTAAACATGTAAAGAAAGTTCTAGAATGACAATAATTTCACTCCTTTCAAAAATCGCGAAGTATCTCCATGACTTTCAATAAAATCGGTCCAGTAGTTTTGAAGCCTATTCAATCCAAACAAACAAATCTTTCCTCTTTATAATACGAGTATTAGTGTAGATTCTCTTATCCCCAAAAACTGTCAAAAACTCAGTCACCTCATACAGGTATAACATTTTCTGAGCTTCAATTTTCTTCAGGGCCACGAACGCTATAAAATATAGGCAATTGATCATAATAAAATCATGATTAGATTAATTGGTTATCAGTACACTTTGCCGTTCCAATACTCGTTTGGCGGTTATTATGGATGACGTAACAAATTAACTTCGTTTTAAGAACCAGTAAAATTTTGTCTTGATTCCTTCTGCGCGACCTTTCAGCTTTTTATGTCTCCAACGATAATGCAACAAATAAGTTATAGTAGTCCTGTCCATAATATATAACCCATTTAAACATGACAACCCCATAGCCTAGTTTGTAGTGACCCGGTTTACGAAGTTAGAGGTCCCGGGTTCGATTCCCGGCCAGGCCCGGCCAGGGTAGACATTTATGAGACCGATATACATATATTTGTTCCCGGGCAATGGCTGTTAGTGTTTTCAAGAAGGATGACCAAGACCTTTCCTCTAAATGCTCTTTTTTCGATTTTGTGTAAATGTAGCCAAAAATATAAAGTAAACCAAAACGTGTTTTTCTTTGATAATTCATTTCACATCATTTACAGATGGTGGCGTTAAAAATATTCTCCATTGCTTTGGCATGCGCCTGCATCCATGCCTTTCCAGAGGTCCCACCAACGACCACCATATTCTCGGATGAGAAATTAGAAGGCGGTCCATTTGAAGAGAAATATATTCCAAATGCCTTATCTCGAAATACTCCTTCTGCATCCGATTATCGTCTTCCAACAACTACGAGACCAACACACTACACAATTTTTTGGGAAGTTGATATTAGCAAGCTGGAATTCTCTGGAACAGTTGAAATAACTCTAGTAGCCACGCAAGTGGGAATCAACGAGATCGTAATCCATGCTGATGATATGAATATTGGATCAGTGGTATTAAGACAGGGCAATAATGTACTTCAGACAAATTACGTACTACAGAAGGAGCTGCAATTCTTGCGAGTCAGCCTTGCTTCTGGCACGTTGGTGTACAATAGCCAGTCTCCGGTGGAGTACACTTTGGACATTTCATTTGATGCAGTACTCCGAGATGATATGTATGGTATCTACAAGAGTTGGTTCAGAAACGACCCTGATGCGACTAATGTTAGGTAAGTTAATACTGGCTTACTGTAGTACACTCTTTAATTAATTATTTAACATCATTAATAAGTATTAGATGAGTAATCGCTTGGAGGAAATAATTGATGTTTCCGTAATTTAAATATTTGTGAAATTAAGTAAAGTAAGTAACTATTAATGTTTATTGCTCCAAAGCTGGATGGCAACTACACAATTCCAGGCTACGGCCGCTCGCTACGCCTTCCCTTGCTACGACGAACCAAGCTTTAAAGCAATATTTGACATCACTATCAGACGCCCAATCAACTACCGAAGCTGGACTGGTATGCTAAAAATGGATACGTTGAACGTCACTGGTAACACGTAAGTATCTTGTATCATTATTAACATGTAGAAATGTGTATCTAAGAATACGTTATTTCAAATGTAGCTACAAAAAAAAACATAAGAATGTTAATTAAAATCGAATAATGATACATGAAAAGTAAATTGATAAAGAACTTTTGTGTTTCAGACAATACCAAGATGACGTTTATCATCCAACACCAGTCATGTCTACTTACCTTCTGGCTTTAATTGTTGCTGAATATGGTTCTGTAGATGTCGTTCAAGACGGTACCTTAAAGTATGAGGTGATCGCCAGACCGGCAGCTATCGAAAGAAACCAAGCGGATTATGCCTTTGAAGTTGGACAGAAACTATTAGCTAATATGAGTAGCCACACTGGTATAGATTTCTTCGATCAACATCCTTATTTAAAAATGACTCAAGCTTCCATTCCTGACTTTGGAGCCGGTGCCATGGAAAACTGGGGTCTATTGACGTACAGGTACTTACGTATGTTTTAGTAAAAATCAGCTCGCCAAAATATTTAGAATTTGTTTCAGTAACTAGAGTTAATGATACTGATAACATATTTGATACTGTTAATAAATCATTCTTAGTTACTCTTTGAATAACTTAAATATTATTGAATCAGGGAAGCGTACCTCATGTACGATCCGGACCACACCAACGATTACTTCAAGCAGTTGATAGCTTACATATTGTCCCACGAGATCGCCCATATGTGGTTCGGCAACTGGGTCACCAATGAATGGTGGGACGTGCTCTGGCTCAACGAAGGCTTTGCTAGGTACTATCAGTACTTCCTCACTCACTGGGTAAGTACCTATATAGAATAATAATAATACATTTCATTAAACTGATCTGAGCCGTACTTGACTATATGTATTTTATTGATCTCTTGTTTTATTAGGTGGAAGATTACATGGGTTTGGATACTCGTTTCATTACTGAGCAAGTCCATGCAGCCTTACTTACCGATTCGGCTAACAACCCTCAGCCCCTAACTAACCCCGGCGTGGGAAGCCCTCAGTCTGTCAGCAGTATGTTTTCCACCATCTCATACAACAAAGGTGCTGCTATCATCAGGATGACTGAACATCTTCTTGGCTTTGAAGTTCATCGACAAGGCCTTAATAATTACTTGTTGAAACGGTAACTGCTATATTTTTTATATCATCTATAAATAAACTCGTAACAAAAAGATCTGGAAACATTGTCTCTTCTTTCTTTGTTATAAATAATTACAAAATGTTCGAAACACTAAAGATTCAAATTGCTAAAGATGGCCACCGAAAACAAAATAAGTACAGTTTTAATAACAAAAAACAAATACGAAAATCCTTGTGCGCTTATTGCATAGTTACAAAGCACTTGTTTCTTTTAGTTTATTTTGAACATCTTGCATAATACATTACATACCTAATCGAGAAAAAATTTCAGGGCGCTCGACGTAGCTAAACCCATTCACTTATTCGAAGCTCTCCAGGAGGTTGCCATTGCAACTGGATCTATTGCTCAGTACGGATCTAGGTTTTCAGTTATTGACTACTATACCAGCTGGACTGAACAACCAGGACATCCAGTTCTTTATGTTGATGTTAACCATCAAACTGGTCAAATGACCGTCACACAGGTTTGTTTTGGAGTTTGTTTTCATTAAGATATTGGATAAAGCAACAAATTGCATTGGTGTTACTCGTTTTTTTAACCTGATGATGTTCGCATTTTTCAGCGTCGATTTAATATCAATACTGGTTTTTCGTCGATTGACACGAACTGGATTATTCCTATCACTTTTGCCACTGCCAGCAATCCAAACTTCAATAATACTAAGCCAAGTGATATTATCTACAAATCCGTCACTGTTATTGACCGCGGATCTATTGGTGATGAGTGGGTGATATTTAACAAACAACAAACCGGTAAGCTTTCAAGGATCCTATAAATTTCAAAGAGATTACCTTATCTTGTTGAATTTCCTCTGTATATTTAAAATCAGTTTCTAAATATTTTTATGCTTAAAAATATTCTTAGAGGTGTAAGTAATTCGTTTACATCGGATGCCATATACACAAAAGTATATAACTATTTCTGTCCCCCGCAAAGAGGAGTATAATATTCTGAATTTTTTTTATTTTATGCGATGCTAGTTTCTATATTTTGTTTGGGTCGATATAATTTGTCAGTTGAATACTATTATTATTTTTTTATTCGTGCCGTTTCATTTATAACAATACATTTTAGGATATTACCGAGTGAACTATGATGAGTACACGTGGAATTTGATTGTCATTGCCCTGAGAGGACCAAATCGAACTCAGATTCACGAATACAACCGAGCTCAAGTAAGTGTTTACTACCAATGGATTCTCTATGACTTGCCTTACTGGCCTTACTGCTAGTGTTATTTAATAGAATCTTAATTTCTTGTAGATTGTAAATGATGTATTCCAATTTGCACGTTCGGGTCTCATGACCTACACCAGAGCTTTCAACATCCTGTCTTTCTTGGAGAATGAAACTGATTATGCTCCATGGGTAGCGGCCATGACTGGTTTCACCTGGTTGAGGAACAGACTGGCTGGAACTGAACACTTGATAAGATTAGAGGTACGTTTAAGTGATACTTCGTTATGTGTCCATGGGCATGGACTACTACTTACATCCATTTGACAGCTCATCTTTTTGTTTATCAGCTGATTACAGTCATACTTATATGTAGAAATTTTCATAATTTTCTTAACAGGTTTCTCAATTTTATTCGCCATAAATTCAAAATATTTAATAATTGTATTTTTTTGGAATTACATAGCTCTAGAATTGTACCGATCACCGATCGTAAAATATCGATTGTTAGGATTACATATTGTGATGTACCTATGTCAAAACTATTAGCTCATAAAAACATAATTAAATATCTTTAGTAACAAATAATTTTGCAGTCGTTGATCGTTCAATGGGCTTCACACGTCATGAGTGAGCTCACCTACTACCCCATCTCTGGCGAGTCGTTCATGAGATCCTACCTGCGCTACCAGTTGGCTCCAATCATGTGCCAGTTGAACGTACCCGAGTGCCGGCAAGCTGCTGTGTTGCAGTTTGCAAATCTGCGCAGCAACAATTCTATTGAGTTTGTATAACTTGTTTATAGGTATTTCTTTGAATAATGAAACTGTAACCCCTATACGAGTACTAGTGATTACCATTTAAGGTAGAAATTTGACTAGATCAAATCATAAAAAAATCATATCATAACGGCTCTTTTTTGTGTCATGAAGGAAGGACAAACAAACTAGTATCACGTTTATGGCTTTCCCTAATTTGCACCACTCACACTGGTCCTGAATCTTCTGAAACCAGTGGCAGTTTGGTGTCTTCATGAATATACTTCTATCAAAACATTTTTGCGTTTTCAGAGTACCAGTGAATAGCCGCAACTGGGTGTACTGCAATGCTCTCCGGGAAGGCACACCCGACGACTTCGACTTTCTGTTTGAACGGTTCCGGACCCACCAGGTGTATACCGAGAAAATCCAAATTCTCATGGTCCTCGGATGCACTCCTCATCCTCAGTCTCTAAATAAGTCAGTGATTTTAATATTTTTAGTTTTAAAAATTTAAGTTGCCTACCTGCTTGTTGTTTAACTGCTTCATTTGTTGTTTTTTTTATTTATTTTACAGATTCCTGGATGGAATTGTCGATGACAACTTCTTAATTCGCCCTCAAGACTACACGACCTCTCTAAATTCTGCCACCTCCGGTAACGAAGTTAACACTCAAATTGTGTTCGCCTACATGAGAGAAAACCTTGCAAATGTTACAAGAGCGTAAGTACTAGTGAAATAAGTAGGTATAAAAGATAGAAGTGGAGAAAATTTGTGACTGTATTGTTCACCGTTAAAGACTTCCTCTGTATCGAACTAACTCTGGGTGCAGCAGCCTGATCTCGTTGGATAAAACCGCTACATTTAAGTAATGTTAGTTTCTAATACTTCATGTTTGATTTGGAGAGCCAAATAATATGTAAAACAATTAATCAATATAAACTGTAACTAACCTAATTATCGTATCCATCGAAGGTAAAAGAGATTATTTTAGCTATCTCAATCCTCAGATTCGGGAATGCAGGAACGCCGTTGTCCTATGTGTCTTCAAGGCTGAGAACTGTAGCTGAAGTTCAAGAGGTATGATCACGATTAGTTTCTACGTATTTTACGACATACATATATCAGTCCCCAATATGCGACTTTTTGGATTAATTATCATCAAATAACATTTTTAGGCCTGCAACACATCGCAGATTTTTTTACATTACTGATATAACTATTGATTTCATACTATAGATACTATAGATTTCATATTGATGATCATTGATCGTCTACTCTAATTTAATATTTTTTAACAGTTCCAAGCGTGGGCCACCGAGAACAGCGCATTACTTGGTAGCTCTTACAATTCTGTATACAACAATGCACAATCCACTCTTAACGGCTTCGTGTGGGTCACGCAAGTGCAGAGTGACATGAACAATTACTTTGACGAAGGAGACGACGAGTTAACTGCCAGTACCCCGCCTGCTGTCGTCGTTACGGTACCTTCGACTGTTTCCCAACCAAATCTACTGGAACCTGTCACCCCAAGTTTACCGGATTCAGCTGCGTCTACAACAGTTTCGCTTGCCATTCTCATGATGACATTGGTAGCATATATCGTAGCTTAAGATTGTTATAACTTGTTAAGTTCTCAAATAACGGATTCTTCTCGAATCCGTGGTTGTAAATATTGGAAATTTGTAATTTAATATACGTTTAAAATCGTATGGTTGTTGTTTAATTTTGTAATGTTAAGGCCCTATCAATTTTGTAGTCGTATGTCAAACTATGATATCCTGACATTATGACTAGTTATCTTATAACTTGCAAAAAATTTAAACTAGCAACTTCACAAAGTACCACAGGTAACTAAATCTTTAGAGAAGTAAGGGAGATAGAAGAGTCTTAATGAGATTAATAAGAGAAGCAATAATTATGAAGCTATCCTGACAATTTGAATAGCGGGCGAATTTCGACTGCATAATCTATATAGTATCAATTAATATGCCACCATTAGCGTTATCGGCTTTGTCTGTATCGAGACAGTAGCGATGCAATTAGGCTGTAGGTGCACGATAAGCGGCAACATGTGTCCGAGTTTGGCAACACGTATGCAACAGAGAGCGCGACCCGTAGTTAATTTTTTGTACAAAATTTTTTTGAGTGCTTCTGTACTATGAAGATCATGTGTTGCGGGTGTCTTGCAAATGTATCGCTATTGTGATGCTTCAAAATGTAGCTGGAGTAAGCTTCCGAACAAAGTTGGTCTTACTATTACTTACTAGTTTAATGTATCTACTGATATATTGCCTACTGATATATTGCAGGTGGACATCATTAATTTATAGAAAAATCTAAAACGAATAGTTTTTGTATAGTCTATAATTATATAGTAAAAGCTTTAATGTTTGGCTTTTAAAATAAAAACTTTATATTCATAAATAAATAGTCGTAGAAATGGAAATTACAGAGAAGTCCTTCTCCTACTCCTATAAGCTGTTGTAAGTAAAAGGTAATTAACTAATTCATATTTCTGGCAGAGTAATAATTGGGTTAAATGTATAAAACATAAAGAATCCTTTTATAAGACCGCAAAACTACCTATTGATAAGTATAATATACAACGATAAGATATTCGGAAGTTATCTAAATAACATTGAATTATGTCTAATTGCCCGAATATTTATGTATATAGGATAAGATAATAATTTTTCTAAATTGTTTAATCATTGCCAGAAAGGCATTATTATTTAGTTGTACTCGTGAACCAGCGCGAATATGGTAAGTATATTTTATTTATTTACTTATATAAATCTATAAATCACACACACCATTAAATATGAAAAGTAGATGTCCTACGAGCGTACAATTATATCATATTATACATTTTTTTTATTGGCATCCTTCAAATATAAATATATTGAATTCTAAGCGATAAGTGGCTTCTGTATTATTAGGAAGGAAGTTAGGAGACTTTCATCATTGGCGAACCATATTAACTCGAAATAAGATTTTGTTCCCCTGTAAAATTTAACAGTCTTTAGAAGGTGCATGATGCTGTAGCTAATATTCCATAAGATAACAATATACCAAATGACGCTTAACCAGATTTCAGTGAACAATTTTGAATACTAATAACTGTGTTTCTGAGGATGTTACTTCTGCAACCATAACGTTTTAGGCAAACCGCTGGTTCCTGCTAGTCTTAGCAGCAGCCCTTGCCCAGGGCTTGCTGGCATTGAGTCCGGTACCAGTGCCAGAAGAAGAATGGGAGGAATACGCGAGAATGATGAGAGACCCTGCATATAGACTTCCGACTACGACAAAACCGAGTCATTACACGGTCACTTTAGCACCGTACTTCGATAACCCACCACAAGGTGTTGAACCTTTTACCTTTGATGGAGAAGTTACTATCACCATAACTCCAACGGTCGCAGGTGTGACTCAGATCGTGATGCACTGCAATGATCTGACGATCCAAACGTACAGCGTCCTCAACAATAATGGGCAAGAGATTTCGGTGCCTAATCAAAATCCACAATGCGTTATGCCGTGGAGCTTCTTAACACTATCCACTACCCAAGCCTTGCAGATTGGTCAAAATTACCAAGTGAAGATGACCTTCAGAGGCAATCTGCAAACAAATATGCGTGGCTTTTATAGAAGTTGGTACGAGGATAGTAGTGGAAGAAGGTACGTATAACAGAAAATATTTTACTGAACTAAATATACATACTGAATAAATATACGCATGTGTGTATCTCAGTAAGATTAAGTTGATACACATCCATATGTTGATTCAATTACCAAATCAAAAGTTAATCTTGTAACCCCATACTCTTGTAAAGTTAATCATCATTCAAGAAATATATTTATGTCACAGGTGGATGGGAACGACTCAATTCCAGCCCGGCCACGCTCGCCAAGCTTTCCCATGCTACGACGAACCTTCGTTCAAGGCCTTCTTCGATATCACCATGATTAGAGACGCAAGCTTCAGCCCTACCATATCTAATATGCCGATTAAGAGTCAGGAGACGTAAGTTAACCAAGAAATGTATACATTTAGCGTTTTATGGTAATAGTCGACATAGTACGAGCAAAAAGTATCTGATACCATTACTTATAGAAATGGTCAAAAAATAAGTTTTAGAAATGTTTTTTTTTCTATACTAATATTACAAAGTTATGATTTGCATATTACATTTGAAATCTTTCACCAGTAGAATTCATTATCAGGGAGTGAAATAGTTAAGGCTGGCTACAAATACATTATACACTGAAGAGTTAGAACATAATATTGTGTGTAGCATTTTCTTTTTATATTAAATTTTTGTTATAATATTTTTTGTTACAGATTGAACGATAGCAGGATTGCTGAAACGTTTTATACAACTCCCAATACTTCGTCTTATCTCTTGGCCTTCATTGTCTCTCACTACAAAGTAGCCGCTACCAATAATGACACACAGAGACCATTCCATATTTATGCACGAGATAACGCTGGCCTAACTGGCAACTATGCTTTAGAAATTGGTGAAAAACTCTTAGAAAAGATGGAGAACTTTACCCAACTCCCCTACTATGACATGGCTCTAAATTTGGATATGAAACAAGCCGCCATCCCAGATTTTTCTGCTGGTGCTATGGAAAACTGGGGTCTGTTGACATACAGGTAAGTATTTTTTATATAAAATATTATTATAATTCATTTTATAAATATTTTAATAGATACATTTTGATTTCTAAAAAAATTGTATCACAAGTTGTATCTTATTATAAAAAATGAAATGAATGAAATCGTACCAATAAAGTAATCTTTAGAATTAATTATGAAGAAAACTGTACTTGGTATAGAGAAACTAGCTACAAAATACAGCGGATTTTGTGGTTAAACTAAAACAGACCAAAAATTTTGATACTGTATTTCAGTAATTATTTCGACTAATATTTTGTTGCAGGGAAGCTCTTATTCTCTACGACCCTCAGAACACTAATCATCACTACTGGCAACGTATTGCCAACATTATTTCCCACGAAATCACTCATATGTGGTTCGGTAACCTCGTCACCTGCGCGTGGTGGGACAATCTTTGGCTAAATGAGGGATTCGCTAGGTTTTATCAGTACTTCCTTACAAATGACGTAAGAACTTTATTAGCATATAGCATAATATGATAATATGGCTGTAACAAATGGTCTTGTACATTAGACCAAGTCAACGTTTCCTTCTCTCACAAATCCAATCTTCTTTTGTAGGTAGCTCCTGAAATGGGATTCAGCACCCGTTTCATCGTTGAACAACTCCAGACAGTCATGATATCGGATTCAATCGACAGCGCGCACGCTCTTACTGATCTCTCTGTCAATGACCCCTCAAGCGTCAGCGCTCACTTCTCATCCATCACGTACGCTCGCGGCGCTGCTATCATTAGAATGACTCTCTATTTGCTTAGCTTCAGAACGTACCGAAAAGGAATTCGCTACTATCTCAGCGAAAGGTAAGTTATACGCTATTTTTATAATTTGTAATTATATTTTTTCTAGTGTTTACGTTTTATTTCTAATTTACGTGAATGTGCTAGGCAATTCAACGTTGCTGAGCCGCACCACCTATTCAGTGCGTTAGACCGAGCAGCAACAGAAGACGGTGCCTTATCGGCTTATGGAGACATCACGATCGACAGATATTTTAGGTCCTGGTCTGAAAAGGCTGGCCACCCCCTGGTAACTGTGTCGGTCGACCAGAGAACTGGTCGTATGATAGTTTCTCAGGTATTTTTTTAAGTTTTTATAACATTTTATCTGATGATAATCGTTTTAAATAAAAATAATTAAAATTGATGACTGCTTCGAAATTCAAACACACCTAATGCCTTGTGAATAGTTAAAAATCTATGAAACATATTAAATGTATTGTAATATTTTTAGTCTCGCTGGGAACGCAATACTGGTGTGTCTCAACACCCTAGCCTCTGGGATATTCCCATTACTTGGACAAGAGCAGGTGCTCCAGACTTTGACAATAGGAAGCCATCCATCATCGTCAGTGCCCAAGCCACAGTTATCGAGAGAGGCACCACTGGCTTAGAATGGGTTATCTTCAATAAACAGCAAACTGGTAATATTTCTCCCACCTTCATGTATAAATTAGTACTTAAATACAATTTAAAATGATTTGTTTTTGCTCACAGGTTTTTACAGAGTCAACTATGATACAACAAACTGGGCTCTTCTTACGCAGGCACTTCGGAGCACCAACAGGACAGTTATTCATGAAATCAACCGTGCTCAGGTATTACAGGGTATAACTATTAAGGTAGAGCAAGCTGTGGTAATTTTGCTGTTTTCGTGTAAATCACGACTGGAATTCCTGTTACAGTTCAAGATTTATTGAAAGTTGTTCCGGTAGGGATCACTGTAGTCACTGCACTCATTCATTATAGTTAAACTTTTCATATCCGTCTATGTAAATTAAAACTGTATTTCTTCTCTACAGATAGTAGATGACGTATTTGCCCTAGCTCGAGCAGGAGTCATGCCATATTCAAGAGCGTTCAATATCTTGTCGTTCCTGGAGTTCGAAGACGCTTACGCCCCATGGATCGCAGCAATTAATGGATTCAATTTTGCACTTAGACGGTTGGCTCACGATGCAACTAATGTACAGAAATTGAAAGTAAGTTTATTCAAAGTAATATTAAAGATTTAAATAACAATATTTTTATTGTTTGTGGTGAAGTAGCATATAGTTTAAACTCGACCATACTTATTAAAGCTGTTAATGGACTTTTAGCCGTCTGGATAACTACATAATATTAAAGGGGGAAGCGTCAGAGTTACTACATTTAATCGTATATGTATGTAGTATGTATATGTTATGGGTACTCCGCCTGTTTTTTGGCCTGCAAGGCAATGGCTGATGCTCATTTGCTATGATATCTATTTGTTGTCAGTGGACACGTCCGCTCAACTTTCGGTGTTTTAGTAAAAACCTTTTGTATATCGGTACTTCAAACTATTTTTATTTTTACGACTTATAATTCCAGTAGCTTAATATCATTTATATTTTTGGTTCTGTACAGGATTACATTATCCGGTTCAGCGCAGCTGTCACTAACCGTCTCGGGTATACTGAGAAGTCAGGTGAGCCCTTCATGGACGGTCTTCTGAGGTTACACCTCATGACCTTCCTCTGCAACATAGGTCATGCACAGTGCGTTGCTGCGGCAACTGATAACTTCAAACGGTGGATTAATGGCGAATTGTAAGTAATTGTTCTAATCTGTATATATAAAACTAGTGGCCCGCCCTCGCTTCGCTTCGGGAAAAAAATCTCATATTCATGTTAGCGTGACGTTATATAGCCTATAGCCTTCCTCGATAAATGGGCTATCTAACACTCAAATAATTTTTCAAATCGGACCAGTAGTTCCTGAGATTAGCGCGTTCAATCAAACAAACTCTTCAGCTTTATAATAT
>DWKA01000653.1:0-15274 GCA_018249155.1 Panoquina ocola ocola
ATTAGATGCGCAGAAGTCGTTTTGCTCTGCTTTTTGTTCTGCGCATCTAACTGTCTCTTTCAGACTCTTGCCAAGTTGCTTGTCAATGACTATACCTACGTAGGTACTAACAAGCTAACAAACACTGGAAATAAATAAAAGCTTTGAATAATAGTTTGCTCCGTTTTTCCGACATAACATTAAGAAATTAATTATCCGTGAATTATTGCTCTACAAGCCGAGTAGCTATAAAACTTTAAGAATCGTGTAAAAAGGTCCGATAGTTTTATTGTAGCTCGGTAAATATAGTTTACGTATGTTCCGAGAGGTTTATTTCTTTATATTAGTTATAAGGTTCTTCATATTTTGGAAACCACTAAAATATATTTACCTATTGTCATGTGACAATACCTATCTAGAAATGACGCATTTAAATTTTTATATTTTATCGGTATCAAGATACAGCTACCTGCATACACCGAAGGGAGTTTATTTAAAATTCTAAATGCAATATAATTTAGAATCTGAATAATAGAGTCAAACCGGAATTTGGGCTCTAGTAGGACGGGTGCTAATGGGAATGGGAGCCAACGGGAATAACCCGTCAATTTCTCCCATTCAAATTAAACCGGAAGTAAAGATCATTATCAAAAGGATTATTTCCTTAGTATAAACAAACCAATAAATTAATTTCAAAATCAGTAAACCACAACCAACAATTTCATAATCGCTATTAAATAAACTTTTTCTACAGATAACGTACAGGTGACTGCGATATCAAGAAAGATTAAGTCGTTAGTAAGATATGACGCGATAATATTGATTTAACTGATTAAAACACGCTTTGATAATCAAGGCACTTAACGTTGCCGCATCGGGTTGTGAAAAAGTGTACGTATCTTTCTTTTTCATTGAAATCAAACCAATTATAATTGTTCACAGACTACGCACTTCCGTGGGTGGCACCATTATAACACCTCGCAGCATTAAGATGTCGCCGGCTTGACAGCCCGTCTCATACACCGCCACAGTTTTTCCGTCGCAATTAACGCCGCCTCGCGTTTTTCACTACGATTCTAATTATCCCTGAGAACCTCCATTACCGAGATTAGATCGAGATCACGCTCGTGAGATTGAAACATGCAAATTCACGTCGAATTTCACAAAATATTGAATAAACATAATAGCAGCGGTAACTAGATACGTTCTAGTCCACATTAGCAGTCGCCGTACATAATATAAATTCAGTCCGTAATGAGAGACAATAAGCGACCGGGGTTTTTGTTCCCGTCCATTGTCAAAGCTTAACTACTATGAGAGTTATAATTACATATTTATGTATAAATAAAGCAGCCGCTTTGTGCCCGTAATACAATTACTGTTGAGTAACTAACTCTAAGTAATACATTCGTCATATTAATGTATATGGTTGGTTCTGATTGCGAAAACTTTGCATCCAATTGTCGACAAAACAATGGCCGCATTAATATTAAAGGTCAGTCGAACAATATAACCGTATCTAAGTTTTAATTGTGTTCCTTAAGTTTAGCGTTTACTTGACCCGATATACAGCTGTTTCACCACTCTATGTGAACTTATTGTTATTTAGAGCACTGTCCGGTGTTAGAGATGTACTGCTAGACTAGACCATCACATTAGTTCTAGCTATATATTTTAATTTTTGTATGTAACGAAAGCCTAACTGAAAAATTGTTCATAGATATTTTTCCTGCTAACCAAGTAATAAAATATTCAAGATTTGACGTATGCGTCGTTATTCAATAAAGTTGTTATTCATCAACTTCTTCTGAGTCGTGAGACTTGATAAAAAAAAAACAAATTGTTGAATAACAGTAAAATTTTCACTATGAAAATTCATATTTTCAATTCATGTTAAATGTATTTAAATTAAAAACCACTCTAATCTTAATATACCTAATAAAATAAAGAATGAAATCACCTTGTTAAATCTTCACTCAAATTAAGTAATGTTACTTTACAGAAATGTGAGTTGTTTTGCATGCATTTGAATTACGAAAACTGTTTACCAACAGCAGCAGTAATTAAATACCACTTCAAACGAAAACAAGTGCCGGGCGGCTATTTCTTAACATAAAATTTCGAAAATTGTCGTAAAAATTAAATAGAAATCTAGTTAGGAGCGTTAGTTTAATTATTGCGAACAATGGAACTGCAATTAGGCAATGGGAACGAACGGCTTAGCCGGTCTTCGAGGTTCACATGTAACAATGAAAAGCTCAAACATCTGGGAAGCTTAGAAGTTCAGAATTAGATGCCAATCTTGGGTAATGGGTGTAAATATAAGAATCATTGTTTGTTTTTGATACGCATCTAATTTTAAAGCCTACTTGCTGAATTACGAAAACGAAATTGTATAAACTGTTTAATTGTGTTCTGTCACTGGGAATAGTTTATGCAAACGGAAATGTTTACGCGGAAATTATTAACAATTTAGATTAAATAGAGACGACAGAAACAATTGGTTGGATGCGATATTTCTTACGCGAAATTTGAGTAATGTTTAGTAGCACCTTCACCGAGATTAGCAGTTAGTAAAAAGCGTAACGACCACTGAATCCATAAACCGAAACCGTGAGTCCCGTAACACCGATACAAAAAGTATTTCCACCACCCCGTGTGCAAAACTCCGCGTTTATCCGACCACATCTCACCTTCTAACAATAATTGACAATGCCATTCGAAATACTTATCTCACAAAATGAAATATTAATCTTAAACAGTTTATCGAAATATATATCGCAATTGTCGATGACACAGTCTGCTCTGATTCTAATTACAACGGCCATCGTGGCAGCCATTTTGTAGTCCGCTCAAGTTATAAATAGAACACCGATCATTTATTTTGAAAGCAGCATTACTTATTTTTACTAGAAGTATATAATACTTAAATCTTTTACGATTTGGAAATAAATTACAAAATATTGGAATACTGAAAAGTTTTCCACATAATGTTCGACGAGTGATCGGATAAACGTGAGAGACGCCACTATCGTGAGAGTTAGGTGCGAGCGAGAGCGGTGCAGTGCGATCGTGCCCGGACTCACCGGCGCTAGTTCGCGTCTTGTTGGGCCGGGGTTTGTTCTGCTGTTGCCCGCTATAACCCTTCCCCTGGTAGCCGTAGTAGTCGCCGCCGGCGGCGTTGTATTGCGCGTTGTACTCTCCGGAGGGCTGACTCTCCTGAGGGCAGGAGTCCGGCTGCGCACCTTCGCGTTGCTTGGAGGGAGGGGCGCCCATCATGGGCTTGACGTCGCCGCAGAGAGGCAGCTCCTGCTGCTGCTGCATGAAGGCGACGCTCATGGCGGTGGCGTGGGCCACGGCGGCTTGGTAGTCCTGCTGGCCGAGGGCGGCCGCCGCGACGGAGTCGGGAGTGGAGTCCTTTGGAGGGGTTGGAGGGAAGGAGAAGAGGGGATGGGGGTGGTGGTGCTGCGCCGGGGAGAGCGGCTTGTCGGCGGGCGCGGCGTCCTGCTGGAAGCCGCCGCCCCACGCGCCGCCGCCCAGCGCCTTGGAGTCCAGCCAGGGGTGCAGCGGCGTGTGGAAGTGCGGCCGACACACCTGCCCGCTGCTTCCACCCAGCGTTCGACCTGCGAACATTTATTGTTTCTTTAAAAACAACTACTATTTTTCCATATATGTAGGTATCTCTTAGGTAACTTGTATGTATACCTACTCCTTATCGAATGTATAGGTACAATATACACGGTTACTTAGCGCTGGTATTTTGGTTGACAGTATAAACTTGTGAATAAAACAGTATCAAGCAACCGTTAGTAACTCTGTAATCTACTATCTTGGTACCTAATACCTTTAACTGGCATTTTTTTATAACACCAAAGATTTTCTTTACAAAATGGCATACCTATATCGTCAAAATAATGATGATTACGTTAAAAATCTATTCAATGACAGCATATTCTATTATCCAAGTTCAAGTTGTTGAATTGCAGCTAGTTTAAACTTCAACCCGCTGACAACGATCTGTCGACACAGTCATCACCCGCGACCATCATTAGCTGACTCGGAGGCGTTCCGTCCCAGGCGATTACGAAATTAATATCATTTGAATGTAACTGCCGCCATTTCACACGACATCTTTATTGTCAAAAATAGTAGACGTAATTGTAAACATGAATTCTACTATAATGCGTATTTGATAAACACATAATGGGCATTATTCTCCAGTTTCGCTGACTGCCTCTGCAACAAAGGCGTACTTTTTTGAAATTACAAAAACTCCGTGTCATAACAACGGGCAATTAAATTAGTGGGCCAACTGGAAATTTCATTAATTAAATCACTCGCCTAGCAACCATGTACTGAGGCAATCTGTTTGTGTACATCATTACCATAACACCTCAATGGTATTGTACAATTGGGAATTTATCTAAGCTCGGAGAATATTGAAAACTTTACTATTATACGAGTGGGGGTACATCTCATTGAATTCGAATTTCGAAAGGCGGATACTAAACCTAGAAATACACGATTCTCGAATTATACTTGCGTCACAGTCGCAAATAGATTTATATTATTATATAAATTATTTTTCGGCTCCACAATACGGTTACGAAATTTAAGTTTGGCTCCGAGTCACTCCCCTTTCAATTTACTGAACGACAATTATTGTTTGTAAAAGTGAAGTCGAACATATGTATGGGTACTTTCGATTGCAAGGGTGGCCACGTTAAGGGTATCTGGTCGACTATTGGCGGGTTAGCGAGGGGACCATCCCTTGCTTCCTCAGTTGGGAAATACCTATCGACAGTGGAAGCTACCCCGTGGCGCGCCGCGGGATACTAATAGTCGGTTGGCGACTGACTTCCCCGGAAACCTTTGTTTAATCTACATGATTCGATTGTACATGATGCAACGAATTTGTTAACGTGCAACTGTTGGGGCATAAACTGATATATTATCGTTTACACGCCCATTTGATATGATGCTATAACTGTGATATAGAGACTATACGTATAATACTCATAATTACACCGAAAATTCATTTATAAATATGCAGTAGGTACATTAAGATTTAAACGAAAGAACAGTTAGTCCTCGTATTACCAAAACTACTTAAGAAGCAAACCAAATGGTCGCGCAAAGTTGTTTTATCTTCAAAAATTCTAGATAATGCCTGCAGTATATACCTATCTACTCGTAGGTATAGATTGTTGCAGAGGTAGTGAGGTTGAAGCTCCTATTGTACGGCGTAAACGTACAATAATAGCTAGTGATTCTAATGGCGTATGCAGAGCAGAGCGTCCATAGACGAGCCCGCATCGAGCCATCCAGGTGTCGATCGGGAGATTATCTGATGCGATGCTATCGGCCCCTACCATGCGCTCCACTGAGAATTCAGAAACTTCCCAAAACTAATTAATACTCGTATAATTTATTGAACTAAACTTCAGTTCGTTACTTTATTTAAATATTTGAAAATATTAATTATGTGTGATTCTACTGCAATAACGAATTTACGAACTGCAATAGAATTTGTCTTCAATTAATGTAATTTACGACTCATAAATAATGAATGAGATTATACAAACGATTCATGATCATGAAAATTCATGTCTAATTACTCTATACATAAATCACATGATTAAGTCGTGTCTAGATAACTCCGTATCGTTTATTGAATCATTATACCGAATAACTAAAAATAAAACAATCAATCTGAACTGGCGTCACATTAGGCCGAGTACACAACAACGTTTTGACAGCGTCCGCGACAACCGGGAGCCACCCCTCGCGTTCACAATAGCACCAGCGATGGCGGACCGATAACGCGCGTATGAATAATTCCTGTTATCGCACCATCTCGCCACATGCCCTACCTGCCCTCTACCACGTTCTCGCTAACCGACAACTCCCGTACGACAATTTAATAAACTCCTCTCAAACACGACCCACCGACTTTTTGCGTCCCAAAAATGTCGTATCGTGGTACCAGCCACCAACCGGCAGTTTTTATTCATTAGAGGGCTGCAAGTTTCGGCCATTGTGCTAGATACGCCGTTTCTGTGCCACTAAGCCCTGATTGTGTGGAGCTTTCGTGCTTTCAGTGGTTAATAGAAAACAAAAACTCATACTGCAATAACAAATACGCAGGAAATTGAATTAGAAATCCTATTTAGTTCGTTATCTTTACGTTTAAATATGAATAAATGCATACGTTGTGAATGGATGACCTACACAGAACAATTGTAATCCTTCATACATGACGCAACGGCGGAACAAAACAATGTGTTTAGGTAAATAGGAGTCTGAAATACGTATCCTGTGACATTCCTATCAAGGATTTATTTAGATTTTCTTGTTAACAGATGCGAATATAGCTTCTACCTTTTAATAGACATAGATATTAAGATAATTGTGAACATAATTATAGCATAACAAACAATAATCATTCATCTATTCAACCACAAATAGTTATTGAATTATTTAACGTTTAGTCAGTAATCTGAAATCTCAAGAATCTTGAAATATGTATCATAAATGGCAGACAATATCGATTCCCATTGAATGAGAATAGGAAATATTTAGACCAGACTGTATGGCTACTACAATACTAGTCATATTTATACTAATCTTATTCAAGTTAGCTGTGGGTGGAATCAATGGAAATCATTTTGCAACCCAATAAAATCGATAACAGTACTTTACAAACAACGTATAAAGCGAGACCAGGACACTTTACCTAAATTAATTACATATTTTTTTTAATATTGCCTATATTAATACGAAGTTTAAAAATTCCTACAAATTTTTACATCGGCCTACTAGGGTGACAAGAAGTTTGTAAAACAATGCGCCACAAATTAAATAAATAATTAAATTTCAGTACAAAAAACCAAAGTGAAGGCTGAGTATATCTCAGTTGGAAGTTCTCACAGCCGGCACTGGATCAACCCCAACCCCCAGCCCGGCAGATGCAGAAGCAGATCTTATCGCTAACGGCAATGCAAGTGTTGTTAAAATTGATGTTTACTCGTTGTAACGGTTTTATGGAACCCCCTTCGTCAAACTGTATTCCACAATGCTATTTCCACGTTTGTGCCTCTCATAATGAAGAAAATCACTCAGTTGTGTCTTTTTACTCAGTTTTTATATTATTATGTGCGTAAAAATTTTTTATTGTGTAACGATTTTAGATAATATTATTTAAATTAAACATATTTCGAAAACCAAATAATGTGATTGAATTTTAAAGTACTTAAATCCCTTTAATGTTTATTTCAGCAAAAACAAACACTTATCAACAAAACACGACCTTTTAAAGAACAAAACACTCAAACAGTACTTATACTCGTAGTTGATTTAAACGGAACCAAATTGCGCATTTGTATGAAGAATGTATTTTAAATGTATTTCGTATGCATTGACTTCCGCCCCTGGCTTAATACTTCCACAAAGCATTAAGGCGTGGTTATACAAACGATCCCTCCTTTCATACCTTAGCAGGAAAATTGCCCCTTTCAGATTAAGAAGACGCACCGTGATCTTTAAACGCAGGAGCATAAGCTTCAAATTTGCTTGGACTTAATGGCGTCGTGAGACACAACGAAGGACTATAAGTAAAGCGCTAATGTATGCGCCTAGAAGTATGCACTCTGCTTTATAGAACGTCTTTCCGTTTTTCATTACGTACAAAATATTGTTTGCATTCAACCAACGGGAATGTGAAACGCTCTTAACCTTTTATATTAAAAATAAAAGCTTTATGTTCACAGCAAATTAATTTAACTTTTGGATGTAAATTACCACGCTGTTTTAGTTAGATTGGACTAGATCGACTTGAATTAAAGTCTTATAAGCAATATAATGATTCTATAAAATCTTAAATATAATTTATTTGACAGTTTTTTTCACTAATATTTTATTTCGTAGGTATCCTTATATTCAGCTCTGAACAGGAACACCATAAATATCACACTTAAATCTTAACCAACGACTAATTTTATTCTTATGTGGCTATAGATATTGCAGAAGAAATATTTTCCCAGTGCGGACCAAGGCCGCGACCAGCGTCGTCAAGTCTGCCGATCCGACAGATACCGCATGCCGGCCGCATCGGAACGTCGCGCGTGTGTCCCTGCCTTTACGATCCTAGTGCTGTACTGATTATTGATTTACCTACTAGCTCTTACCTGCCACTCTTTATAGTATCAGAAAGAGTACTGAACAATTGCCCTTTAAGATTATAGGAACTCGTTTCTTCCTTGTTTCTTTTTCACGTACATACTTGCTTTAATAGGAAATGTTACGAAAATAATGTAACGCCAAAAATTTGTCCTCAATGTTGGATATTAATAATATTATCACTATATTTAACATAACCACATAAAAAGAGCCGTCACAAAAAGAATGGTGTAGTTGCCCTATAAGAGATTATACGAATTCTTTTCACTCTTATAGTCTCTTTAGTTAGTGTCCTTGATTCTCTTTCAAGTACATATTAATTAGCACTTGCTTCAATAGTAAACATCTGGAAAAAACTGTACCTAAAACCGAAGACCTGTACCTACTCAATTTTCTTTAATGTTTTTGATATTAACGAGAACCGGACCCGACTCCAACTTCGAGACAATTACGGGTTACGTTATTGGATGATGATGAATCCGATATCATTTAGTTATCTTCGAACAATATTTACCGTGCATACGCTAACTCGAGACACGGATGCGACATCGTAACATCACTAGCACATGCCAACATATCCCTTCCACTTATTGTCTTTAGACGTGTTATCCTTTGTTGTTCGGCGGATCGTTACGTGCCTGATCATCGTCGTATCAGTAGCCCTTATATATGTCGATATAGAGGTCAAATTCCCGTGACAGGGCCCCTTGTGAAATGTCCGACGTGTTAGCGAATGATAAATGTAGGCGTCGGTATCGCGTATCGGATCTCCTCGTTCGCGCGCCGAATTAATTTTAATTTATTGATCGCCGTATCGATGGTGAGTATTTTAGTTGCCTACTAACTCAGATACAACTGGCTAAGCTCGCCTGAGCATTTTATACTATTTGTTTAGCGATAGATTAATAGCTAGACGCAGTGGTATCAGTTGACAGTGTATTTCTATCTTAGGATAATAAACACGGTTATACCCCAATATTCAGGTTCTTTGTGGTCGGCGATATGAAACAATATAGAAACTTTATATACGTATCAAACCCCACAGACAAATCCAGGCAAGTAGGTAGGTATATCGTTTTTTAAATCGATTGAGAGGACAGTGAATATGTTTTATTTTACGAATTAACAATCTTCATACTCATTTGAGAACGATTCCACAGCTCTGCAAATTTCCTTACAGTACTTTACTTAATTGATGATTGCAGAATTTAGACCCAAACCCCTCTATGTGGGATGGGCACAATCAAAAACTAAGCTGTCATTGCTACTCAATTAACAGAACCTGTGATAACCCGTTTTATTTGGAGTCAGCAAAGCTCCCGACTGCAGTATAACATTACTTCAATTTGCTCGTAAATTTTAAATTAGGTACTCGCAAATTATGTCAGTGGACAGTGATGTTAATTACTAGCAATAAACAAGTAAATAAAAAATACCTCTTTTTCCCTACATTCAAGTATTGTAAAACACTACCGTATTTTACTGCTAGTTAGCTGCACAACAAAATTTTATTTTTTGGATAAACTAATGCAAAACTTTAATAAATCCAAGAAATTATTTCAATGTCAAAAAGTTCCTATGATTTAAGATTTTCGATTAAATTTATCCAATTGAAGTGATCCATTAATTGAAACGGAACGTTTCAAAACTATTTAATTAAGACTGAAGTTCGTTCACTCTATACGGAGTAGTTAAATCAAGGTACAGGCAGCTATCTACTTTGCATAAATATTTGCATATTAAACCGAATTATACCTAATAATTATACCCGCAAATACAGTTGGGTTAACAAGTAACATGTTATTCACAATATAATCTTCCAAACGTGACCGAAGCAGACCAGGGAAGGAATCCGTTCACTAATTAAATCGGACAGCCCTCAGAATGCGTCAGCCTGATTATAACAGTATGTAAATTATCCACTTAATTTTAAAACTGCTCAAAAATGTCAGCTTAATGGAAAAATCCAGGAATTTGATATTTACTTCGTTTTTTTAATTTACAATTAACGTTCCAATTAATTTACATGTCCTCAATCATTATGCGTCCATCATCGTACTAAACTCTTGAATAACGTCGTAATGTCGGCTCTCCTAGGCTACGAAATCTAAAGGCTTTCTTCCTATATTCATCTGAGTTCTAAATATGGTCTTTCTAGTTAGATTCAAACAATTACATAACAGTGCGCATAAAATTAAGCATTCTGTGACTTATCTTAGACCCAATAGGTTCTTAGGTACTAACTTCCTGCGAGATGAATCTCAATTTCCTAGAAATTGTAGTCAAGCACAAATTTAAAAAAATATAAAAGCACATATCAACCTTACGTTATTTTGCCACTTATCTTAAGATCTAGTCAAATAAAACATTTAATTACATATAAAAGTTAAAAAAATAATTTGTGCGAGTGACGAAAACCATGACACGGAACTAAGACCTATAAACTCCGCCACACAGGGTGTCAGCAATCAACATTTAAAACATATTCGATCCAATACAGAGCGCACTTCTAATTCCTTCAAGTGTACATCCAAAAAATATTTTACGATCGCCACAGCGCGTCCCGCATGGTAAATCGAGCTCGCGGGCGGTCACACCTCACGTCACCTTCTGATTGGATTATAATGCTTTTATATTACGATTCTTATGATCACGGGTGGCTCCCGAGCGCCGGGTGGCAGGTGACGTCGAGAATAACAACTAGTGTCGAATGCAAGCGGATAATGAAACTAACCGACACACACCCGATGCTCCCGAGGCAAATCTGACAACTTCAACTCGCCGTGTCAAACGTTGACAGACGTACTTTTTACTGCTTTGAATCGCTTTGAATTTAGTTTAATACTTTGTTATGTTGGCTAACGAGAATGGCGACGTGCTGTTAACTACCAGATTTACAACAGCAACAATATCAACAACAACAACAAGGAAATAACTTGAATTGGAACGAAATAATTCTTTGTTGTTTTAAGAAACAATTTTAATGTATACAAAATCAAATAGATCGTGTAATTCTTGGAATACGTCAAGTCGATTAGTCGCTATATAAGAACAGTGGATACTGAACGGTAGTAAGACCTCGTGGGTGTCTCGTGATTTATAGTACCAGGAATGCTTATAAACTTTCTATAAAACAATAACAACGTGTGGCGGTATTAATAAAGATGAATTGTGAAACGTTTCAAACAGCGGGCAGTGTCGATTGTTCAGCGTATTGGCGCGATAGAACAGGTTTGTAATGAGCTCAAAGTCGCTTTTTCCGCCTCGATCCTACTGTTAGCATACTATATTATGTACGATAGAGAACTTTATGATAATCAGATCAGATGTTTATATCGGCGCTCGTAGAAACAAATCTGTTAATCTGAGCATTTAATGTTATAACTGGTTTCTTTGTCGGTAGTGGCGAGGTATTTATGTATCTGCTTGTATTTTGAATTTTCATTGTTTCGTAATGGGAGGGAATAAGCGATAATAACGGCGAGATAGAACGAGCCAGCGATTTCTTCTCGGCTGCGACGATACCGTGGAAGGAATTTCTTTGCATACAGGACATGTAATTTTAAGTGCATGCGCCCCGCATACGCAATGGCCGCTTCTTGTTGGAAGCCGGGGTGGGTACATTGTTTTTATTTTATTTTCTTACGAACCCATCACTTCTCATTAAGTGGCGTTTGGAGAATAACTTAACATCACTAATGTCCGGACACGAATTTTATTGTTATTGCATCTTAATAAACTTTCATTGTTCGTCTCGTACTCAACGGTGAGCTTACGTTTCCGATCGAGGAAGGAAGTAGGCTTCGGGCTTTTGTTCTTAAAGAATTTGGGGGTAGTTGAATAAAACAATAGAAGTAGGGATGGACATGAATCACGTTAAATATTAATTGGAACCGACATGATCAACAATTTTTTTGAAACTCTATCTCAAGGAACTTTAAATTGAGATATAAAAACGTTGGACAAGCGTGGTGTATTAAATGCTTAAAAGAGTTCATAGATCCGTTAAAAAATCTAGTTGCGACCGCAGGGCCAGTCAGATATGTCACGCTACACTTGGGATCTCGAGATCAAAGGCGCCGCGGTTAGGGCTACCACACCGGAATTTTGTTAACAATATTATTTTTTTAGGATTTATTTTATAATATTAAAATTTTCCGCACTGGTTTCATTTCAGCTTAGTAGAGATATATGCCTAAGTAGGTATTTATTATCTGACAATACAATTAACGGTACAGGATTGGAGCACGTCACCACGCAGGCGCAATATAGATTTGGAATATTGATTTATAACGAAATAATTTAATACTTTTAAAATTGCATTTAATATAACACAATTTTATGAATCGACCTGAATAAAAAGTCGGATATAAGTCCCTGCTAATCTCAACGCATGGTAACCCTAGCCGCGCTTTGCCACGCCGGCGGCATACGCACTCGCCTCTTCAAAACTTCCACTACATTTGACTCGACAGCTCTTTAGTGATGGCCACAACTCAATAATAATAGCCGAGTTTTTTTTTTAATCACAAGTAGCAACTAACGTGTAGGCTGTAGTCCACCTGTGAGGACTACGGAGCCACGATGTTAATGAGGTCATTATAACTTTTTTGGTGTACCTAATAGAAGCAATATAAGCGTGTTTAATACGATAATTGTGTTATACGCGGCCGTTGTAATAACAGCTTCGTTTAAAATCAGTTACAATTATGTAATAACCTTATTCGAGAGGAAATTTGGGAAAGAAATTTTAACATTTTCTCTGAGTAAGTCATATAATTAAGTTTGTACTGACGGCTAACACAGCTAGACAAAGTTATGTTGACATCTCAACTTTCCTCATAAATATAACAACATCTCAAGCCCCATTTATGATGTAAGGCTAGTTAAGATGTACAGGTACCCAGTAGTCAGCCGCTCAGGCTAAATACAGATGACTGGAAAGATAGTTCAAATTATCACCACAATAGATCTTACGCACACAAGTTACCAATAGAACAATTATTGCAACCATATTGATCATATCTGCAATTGTATATTTATAATTACTCAATCAGTACAATCAAAAACCAGTGGGCTAGCTGATAAAATCTTTTGTCTAACTTAATTGAATAAAGTGGGTCAGAGCACCCGGTCCCCTTCTATTAGCACAAAAGGTTATCATTTTATCATATTTATCCTTTGAGTCGTTTGTCCTTTAGATGCCGAGATGGTAAAGGTGAGTCAATAGCAGAAATATATTATCTTTGGAATCATGACAATAGAATCTCACATACGATTGTGTTACACGACTATCAGCTAAATAAGGGAGACTGTACAATTGTACATTATAATACATTTACTTAACTAAATATACAATTTTATTTAAGTCGTTTTATGTACCCCGAAATTTAGTAAGTATAGAGTCTTGGTACGCTTAATAAAACATTCTTATGTTAAACGTAATTATGATTAAAATAGTAATCGCATCAGTGATTAAATAAGTGAGTAACGATACAATCTTTTGTTAATTTTATACGTGTGCACAATTATCTTGATGGAATCTATTTATTGCTAAATACTCTATGAAAATTAATACGGAATTTTTGTGTTACCGCATTCAGAGAGATAGAGACATTTTGTTTTATGCCATAAGACTTTGGTAGATACATAATACTTTATACTACACAAATCAAATTCATAACTAATTCCAAAATCAAAGATTTCAATAATTATATTTTTAACTGATCTCAGGCACTCTCGCTATCTGGACAAGCTTAGAAAAATCCACAGGGGCCACAATGACTGTGATTTAGAATGTTAAAGACCAGAAATGCCCCTTAAGCATTTTTCTATACCACATGAGACAAAATCCAACAATGTGCAGCCGCTCTAAGACGCCACAGTCATTTTAATAATTAATAACCGTACGTCGGTCACGATGTCTATCATTAGGCGTGATCTAACCAGCGTCGAGTGCTCCGGGTTTCCAACGTAAATTGTTTTACAAGCCGGGATTTATTGGGTTATACGTAGGAACAGTCGCGAAATTACGTAGTTGTAACATCGGTCCAGCTGACCCCACAATCTCGACAATGGCCGGCGAGCGGCTATTGTGTCATAGAGGGCTCCGCGAACAGTAGGACAACTCAACGTCAAAGTATAATGCCTACACGTCCTACGTAATGAAGTGTAACTATCAATTTGTTTGATGGTCGTGTCAAACTTTGACAAAGTTTGTATTTAGATACTTTTAACTATACTGAAATTGAAAACATTGTAACCAGACTCTATTGTTCAATTGAAATTGACACGTATTACCTGTGATGATACATTTCTGGTGTACTCCCAAGTTACGAATGGGTATTTTTCTATAATCCATTAACACCACTATCACGTGCCCTATAACAGCTTACACTATAATTGTGTAACTTATTTCCAGTTGCTAAGTAACCCCCAGTGTGCAAGCCATGTAAGTTTGATACCAGTAACTCGTGTTAAAGGAGTGACTCCTCTGTGATGTAGGTACTCTGTGGCAGTACCGGCGCCGGCAGCCGCGCACATAACCGCGCGTGACTCGCGCATTACGCTGTGCGGGAAAAATGCGAGAACAACTACACCAGAGATGGATTGGGAACTTTGATTAATACTGCAAACGATAATAATATACTACCTACTTATGTTTAAAGATATGCTGAAGAGTTTCTTTCGCCATTTCTACTTCTCTATGACAAAGCACTATTTCGAAATGGTGGTAGAATCAAAAAATGACATGCATAAGTGTATCAATGATAAAGGATTTAGAATTTGATAACTATTATTTTTAATAATACAAAAAGATTTATTGAAAGTTGACACGAATTGATAGCTCGCAGATTTTTCGCTCAGCATATTATTATAAACATTACTATCTGCTTATACAGGGTGGATTCTTACAAAACAATGCTTTCTTGTTAAGAGGACTGCGATATAATTATTTTTTTTCAATTCCCAATGGAAGAACTATGTAGGTCATCTAAACTGGACAGTTTATTCATGTGACAATAACAGTCAGACTACGCTTTAATACTAAACTCTGACATCATAAATTCGTTATTGTATACCTACTCCATCTATTCTAGCTAAGTATAACAAGTAA
>DWKA01000654.1:0-15271 GCA_018249155.1 Panoquina ocola ocola
CTTGTAATATTTAATTTATTTTGTAATATTTAGGTGAAACTAGTTTCTGCCCGCGGTTTCACCCCTTCAACTGTAACACAGTGTTTCCAATCCCGCGGAATTTCCATATAAGATACATATAAGGTAACTGCCAAATTTCATGAAAATCGGTTCGGCAATTTTTGCCTGAAGGAGTAACAAACAAACTTACGCATTTATAATATTAGTAGGATATTTTTTTTATCTATGGTAGCTACCGTTAATACTGTCACGTAACAAAAGAATCCACGATTTTAAACGCCATGACATTACAGATCACGATTGTATTTATCGTTTCCTGAAAAAGAAATACCGAACAAAGACATTTAATATTTTTTTTATTGCAAATTCTGTTCCAAAAGAGCAATCAAAGCCGGGGGAAGATGTGACTCAGCAAAATTATAGTATTGCTGTTAGAGTGCCGTCGTTTCATCGAAAACCAGTAATGGTATGTCTTTCTGTCTGTCATTATGACGAATGCTTAATTTTAAGATTTTTAAGGAGGTGTACCTACTCATTATGCGGACCAATTTCTTCGATTTCACAGAAAACCTTAAGTCAATAATTCGGAAGTGATTTAGTTCTGAGAATTAACATTCAAATATTATTTTTATAGTTCCTACTTTTACATACTAAAGTTGTTTTCTGAATATTTTAAATGCAATAAATTATTCGCTATTGAGCATTACTTATATGTATTTTAATTTTTTAAAGTTAAGTATTATTTTTTCTTTTTCAAAAATTAAAAAAATGGTAATGTTTGATTACTATTTATTTAAAGAAGTTCAAAGTGTGTGCCTTAAACCACTATAATAACATAAGATTTGGACATACTAAGAGAAAGTAGTTATCGACAAAATTTTGATTTAGTACGCCACGAAACAGGTGGTATTGCCCCGAGACATACCGTGAAAGAAGATAAATAGCCATCGATAAAGGTAAAGTGGAGCACGCCACTACATACGTATGTATATATGTATGTACTCGTATAATGCAACAGAGTTGAACTCTCTACAAATAGATTTAGCAAACGCATAATATGCGCATACGCAATAGAATGACTAATCGATTCAGTATGTTGAAATGGTAAAAAAAATTCCAACGACCTTAAAAATATTTTTGTCGTGATTTGGATGATGACAAAATCTATATTTTTACAGCCCGTTGGCTTGAATAAAGTTTAAAGCACTTATTAAGTATCTTAAATAAGCGGAAAGAATCTTTAGTAATATAAACGAGTATTATATTATACTAGTCTTACGAGCGCGGCTTCGCCTGCGTGGAATTATGACTGTAACAGTTTTTCCCCCTTTTATTCCCTTCGCGGGGGAATTTCCGAAAATCCTCTCTTAGTGCTTCTCTACACTTCATAAGGAATTTTCACACCAAACTTCAACTTTCTACGTTCAGTAGTTTCGGCTGTGCGTTGTCCATCAGTCACTCAGTAACGCAAGAATTTTACATATACAGATTAGTGTAAGAAAATATCGCATAAACTGTACTTATTGCATTAACGACGTATTAGCGATGTTCCATTTTATACTACATACAATTAGTTCAATAGCTTACGCTTCGTTCGATATTATTGTTTTGATAACAAGAACTTTAGATTCACATAAACCTAAATATTCTAACAAATACACACAGGAAATACTATGAGACGTATTGAGATATAAATTACTGTTTCCCTCCGCCTAAATCTACATTCCTATCCAATGGTTTATCATAGTAAATCTGTTATTGTTTATCTTATTACAAAATACAGTTTTGTTTAGATTTGGAATAATAACAATAATAGATATTCGGGTTATAATAATACAAGGAATGTTCAGTATTCGGATATAGATGGCCAATAGGCAATAATAGTTGCAAACATTTTGCAAGTAGACGCCTTTATTCTTTAAGAGGATAATTCTGTTTCGGTTCTTAAAATGTACCTACTTCACTTAAACAAAAACGATAAAAGGTGTTATGTGTTGAAAATGGTTAAATCATTTTCTACTCACTGATAAAGCATTTTGTCAAATTGATTCAGGTGTCAATATTTCCTCAAATGTAGCAACGAATCCGTTACTAACTTATTTAATCTTTAGGCAACATACAGGACCATGTATTAGTACAATATAAAATTTTAAGATTAAAGGGGTAGTACTTAATGACAATAATTTACAATATTTTCAAAGATTAACAAATAAAAACTTAGAACTACATGGCCATATATGTCCTTAGCTAATTTCGTACGGACGTTACTGACCCAAGCGACCGTCTATCGTCGCCTGAATGCACAAATAGTTTTATTTTCCTGTCAAAGAACTTTCATTCACAGAATATAAAAGTCAGTCATGCTCACTTGCTGGGACATTTCGATAATGAAATCGTTCAGTATTTTCTCAGTGAGTTTTTTGTCGCATCGTGACAGTATTTTCGATGTGATTTATCAGCTTTTAGATTCCCATAACCCAATTTGTTGGGTTATTGAGTTAGTTTTTCGGAGTTTGGAGAATTTCATGTAAAGTAAATGAAGTTAATTTTTGTGCTCAGAATCATGTTGTAGTTCAATATCCTATAGAAACTGAAGAATTTGAATATTTGGATTATAACCTTAAATTTCAGATATATCTCCAATGAATATGACGTTATTTATTATAATTATTGTTATCAGTACAGAAGAAAATAAAATAATTTTCAATTATCTAACAATTACCATTTTCTTAAATGACAAATTATAATTATGGAGATAATTGAATGGCTGTAAGATAATTATGTGAACGTAATAATTATGACTTAAAACTGCCCAAAAGCTTTTCTGCTTACTACAATTAAATTTACAAAAAACGAAGTACCTACAATATTTCATTTTAATATGAATACTGTAAAATAATATTCTTGTCGGGTGCCTTTGAATTAAATAATGACAACTCCATAAAGCAGTACCTACTCGTAAATATTTAAAAAGCAAGTGACTGTGAAACTCATTATAATTAAACAGACATATCTTTGTGAAGCGACAAGATAACGTAAAAATAAGTCGTTGTTTTATAACGACAAACTGATATTGCTTATGAAGTTATGAGTAGTTTACTTATGCGTACGTTGGAAGTCACACACATCAAAGTGAATGGAGATTAGATAGGTATGTAATTACTATGGTAATGTGCAATCCACGTATAAATGTTATAAATGACATCGCAATATACATAAACTAGCTTCATTTTATTCCAACGTCTAAGTACGTAAGTAATTAAATAATTAATATTGGATAATTGACTTATTTTAAAGTAATATTACTATATTATTGTCTACTGACAATTAATGTTCTCAGGGGATTTTAATTATCATTATCCTTAATAGGTATCTAATACTTATACATACACTGTATGTAATTATTTAATCTGAAGTTTTTGTTATAAATATTCAGTAACATAAAAACCACCATGTTTGATTTTACCTTTATCTAAACTTACGAAGGAATATAATAATATAGTCAAGTGTACCAATAAGTAAACAAAGAAGAATAATTAATAAAATCCCACACAATACAATAAAATGAATAAATAGGAAATTATTCCATGAACCGTCGTTTATTCAAAACTATGAAAATACCAACAATCGATACAAACATTACGTCGCAATCACAACGCTCCGACGGTACCATAATTGTTCCACAAACACTCCATTTGACTTCACCAGTTTGTTCGTTCCAATTTCGCCTGCTCTCATGGTCCCATTACGATTCCTAACAACGGAGCGATGTATCGGAATTGCCCAGAAAATCAAGATAAGTATCTCTCCGTTGTCACGAGGCAATTCCCAAAGCTCCTGGTCGGGTTTTGAGTGAGAGGACGTGACCTTTGGCTCAGACGACTTGAAGTGTGAAACGTCAAGTCTGGCCAGCGGGTGGTACGGATTGACCGAGCACCGAATATGGGACTCACCTCGTTTGATAGCATATATCGAATGAGCCAAAATATTTGTAGCGCAATGTGTCAAAATATTTTTGTGAATTGCTTCGTCTGTTTTTTGTTAAAGCACGATGTAATGGTATTCAGCTTGTGTTAAATGACGATTTAAATGTTTTAATATCTTACAAAAAAACTAAAAGCTTTTTGTTCAATGCAATAGCCATTATATACTACTTGCCACACGCTACAATACATGGTAGTGAGTATTTTGTTTTTAATTTCAGTCTAAAATATTTATTAAAAATTTATCCTTTCATTGCAAATGATGCTACAATTATTTTCGTAATACTCTCGATAAATGAAAACAATTACGGAGTTATTGACAAAATTGTGTTAGATAACGCTGCGTAGCCGATATTGCTGATAAATGAGGTGATTCTCCCAACCTCTCTATTGTTGAAAACAGAAAAATGTTATCCGACCTTGGATATAAGACGTCGATCAAACGTCACACAGAAATGCTATCTGATTTGATTCGAGACTGTACCGCGATCAGTCATTCCTTTGTTGCGTACGATGTCTGAGTAAACAAAAAATAAAATTATAGAGTTATCTTAAACAAATTGATTGTGTGACCTAAGAGTTTCTTTTGATCTGTTTGATGTATTTGGATAGATTGATTGGAAAATCGTGACTAACGTGGAATATTAAATACCAATAAGGTTTTATTACTGTAATATAAAAATTCTATTAGTTTTTACATTCCTACTTATCTCAGAAACCTTCGTTGTACAGTAAAAAAAAAATAAAGACATTGACGTAAATTGACCATAAGCATTGTTATTTAAGATCTTTAAGATAGATTTTATATTCTTCGGCCATAAGCATTCAATTACATAAGAAAGATCTCAATGTTTATTGACGCGTTGTGTCACATGAAGCTTTCAATGGATACGTCTGCAAGTTTATCAACGGATAGATAAAGTAACAAGCTATTAGGCAACAAAGGTAATACAGAAAGGTTTCCGTTTGATATCCGCGGTCAATTTCTTATCTCTTCATGGGGACATGAAGATGATCGAAGGAGCCAATGGTGCGTTTAACCGTGAAATACAGAGATAAGTGTAGGGCTGCGCGGGAAGGTTTTATAATTTTTAAGATCTGTATCTACTGTCATGGGCAAGGAACTTAGAAAGAGACATTAGATGTCCAGAAGTTATTTTGCTTTGCTTTTTGTTCTGTGCATCTAACTGTCTCTTTCAGATTCTTGCCAAGTTCTGTGCCCCTGAATATTCGTGTATTTGAAATACACTTTTTTTTAAATTCAAAATGTCATTTGTTCACAAAATTATTATCATTAAATCATTTTAATTATATGGTGACCCTTACGTAGTGGTGACCCTGACTGCGAAGGCTAAGAGTCCCAAGTTCAAAATATCGGGGATTTTTAATTTATATCTAATTATGAAGAATATAAATGTATGGTTTTGGATCACTTATTGGTATTGTTCAAGCTACCAGCGATCGCTGCACTTCAAATATAAAAAATGTATATAATGTCTAAGGAAACATTTTATATTATTGAAATTTAGTATCAACTTAATATAAAAGCAAAAATTCGATATATTTATCTGAGTTGGCAACCCTGAAGAGATTTGACAACCCCGGATATTGATAGCAAGTATCTCCACTAGAAATAGTTTTGGTAACGCATTACAGATAAAATGCGTTGTGGGTAGGCCCTCGCAGGTTGATTCCGGGCTGATAACTGGTTTTATCTCGTGCTAGTTGAGATAAAGTTTAGATTTTACAAGGAGGTCCAATTATGTGATTCTGGGATAGAGACCTGTCTAGTATTTTAGTTGCTTTAAAGTTTTTGCTTTAGTATTATTTACTTACTTACAAATATATATTTTAACATAAAATAAGTTAGTAGGAGAACATGCCCACACTCATACCTTATAGTAAGTAGGAATAAAGTTGAAAATAGTGAGCACACTAACTTGGTAAATGACATTTACACTCCTTTTAAATACAGCCAAATTACATAGATTAATGTAATAATTATAAAATGTACGTAAGAAATTAATAAAACTCCCGCGTGAAGATCTGGATTATTTGGCAGATTACCGAAACTATTAGAGAAATTAAAATGGCGTAACATCAGCTACATCATATTAGTGTAATATTTACACTACAGGTTTATTTTTAATCAAAATATTAGTTTCAATTAATATGAAAATAATCGACAATTACTGTGAAAATAATAAATTCACGGTTTAAGTAATCGTGGGATATTGTTATCTTAATGTTTCTGTAATTAATTAGTAATATTACATTATCTACTATTTTAATGATACAGTTACGGTTTGAAAGGCGGTTCTTATTTTATTATCATCATTATCACTCGAGTTATTTATCGTTTGAGATTATAAAACCTGTAATCTGATTACCATCACATTTACGTTGTGTTACGTGCAGATGTCTTAATGTAGGTCAATTTGTGCTTGGCCAGCATGGTGGACCGTTTTATAGTCCTAATAATTTTAGTTTTATGATATTTGTATTGGATTAATAGCTCAAACAATTAAAACTCCGTTTCAACGATCTTGCAAGAAAAAGTTAACAATGTTACAGTGATTTTTGAAGTGAAAACTTCTTTAGTATCGTTTTGATTTAAAAGTCGATGAAACGAAAAATTCACAGTTAAAAGAGATAGACACATAAATTCATGAGAGAAAATGAGATAGGAAACGTAATAAAATAGTTCTAAATGTACCGGACAGATGGCGTTATATAAAATCGATTATTCTCATTTTTTTGAAGCTTAAATTTTTGAAGGTTTAACTTGATTCAATACTGCCACGGGTGAATTGCACATATGTTTTTTTTATCACAATCATTGGTATAACCAATTTATTAAAAAAAAATTTAAAACTAATTTCTGTTTATTTCTAAATATTTTTAAACTGAATGAAGTGAATAAAGCAGTACCAAGATTGTTTACTTTTTCTCGCAAGCTCATTGAAACGGAATATACTGAAGTTGCATCGACTTTCTCCCTCAACAACGCTTATTAATTCTGGATTTAATTAAAAGCAAACACAGCCAGTTGCGTCAACCGTAGCCTGTGATGTGTATCGTTATGAAAAAATTAAAAACAGCCGACCGGCGGTCATTCAAAGTATGTCACACCATATGTCGCGCGACGACACTTAGGAGACTAACAAAAAAATCAATAACGATCCTCGGACCACGACTGACAGAAGGTCAAACAAAACCATAACTAGTTTCGAATATTCCGTAGAATACATTGTAAATCTCTTTTATAGCTACCATGGCGTATCCGTGACGTTTGAAATATTACTTGGGAGCGTTTTCTACCTGAACTGGGACCATCATTATGGTCTGCAATCATTGTCGGCAAGTCGGAGTCATTTCGGGCCTTTTTGTGCGGGATATTCTCGACATTATAGAGAAGAAAACAACGAAAGTTTACATTACAAAGGACTATAGTTTTTGCATTGTAGTCGGCGGAATGAGTTCTGAAAGCAATCATGTATAACAAATTCTTTTCACACTAGTGAAGATAAGTAGATGAAATATGATCGGTTTGTGGATACAATTGATTGAATAGTTCATAATCATAAATCCATGGTCATTTAGTTGATTGTTTACTATAATGAAGATTAAGTTGATATTGGTTATCAATAATATTGTTAACGTAATCATTTTAATAAGTTTCTTGTTTTACTTTAAATAACTCTTTATTAACTATTATGGAAAAATATTGCAAAATAAAGTAGATAAATTTTATATAGTAGGTATGTATTATGAAGAGGCATGTTATTAAGATTGAAAATTCATATTTATGTGTGGTTGTTGTTTCATAATTATAACACAGAAAACTGTATATAAACATGTTATGTTAGCGTAATTATGTTGGACTTTCATCTTGGTGTTAAAATAAATGAATAGTCAATTTAAAATCAACTAACATTTATCTACTATGTAAATTATTTAGAAAAACCTATAAGTTTGATCTGCATCATTTTATTTCGAAAAAGTAAATGGAATAAAATGGATTTATCTTTATTCTATTAATATTTTTGAGCCGATTTTATATTATTATTGTAATAAAGATATATGTGTACCTACAAATAGACAAGGATACTGCCTAAGAATTATTATTTTTCAAGAAATCTTATATATTTTTTTGCGTAATTCAATGGTATGAACAAAAACAACGTATAATATTCATAAATTATTTATTTTTAAGTTAGTAGCATGTAAAATAATGGTTGACAAAATTATATTTAATCATATACAAACTATTACACGAATAGTCACAATGAACAAATACTGCAAAACATACTTAATTATCGTACAATTTGACGTTATACAAATTAACGATGATATTTGATTTAAATTTAACATTGAAAAGATGTTTCAGATCATACATCAGTTATTTACATTGTCAACATTATTCACATCTTAACTAATGACTAGTAAAACTATACATCGATAACTCTTATACAATACATAATTACATCTATATACAATATATTTGGTAACAATGAGATAATATAATATACTATACCAAAATATTACAAGTTTATTCAATCCCTTTACTGGCAATAATCGTAAATCTAAGCATTATGTATTTATCAGTCTTAGTGGACAAAAATATCCTTAGTCAATTCAATGATTTACATTATAAGATAGACACATTTCAAATATCAACTCTTTAATACATAATCAAAGTTATAAGGCTTTAATTTTTACAACGATACGTATGGGATACAATTTTGTAATAATACAGTCTCTTAATAACATAACATTATTTTTAGGCTTCTCTACTCCAAGGAACGAATAGACAATATTTGACCGCAAGGATTCAAACGAACGTTCTATTATCACGACTTTATAAGGCATGGCCAACTTAAAGTACTGCCTAGTCTACACATGTGCTTGGAATGTAGCGATCCATTAAGAAATATCTATCAGAGATAACGAGTTTTGAAACATGTTATCTATGTACGGCCGAATGGGTTTGAGGTAAGCACTCGTGTACAGAGGAACGAGGTTGTAAGTAACCTTGCTCGTCGAGCATCGAAGGGGAGTGGTGCCCGGGATGTTTACGCATCGTGTTAGGAGGTCTGGGTCGACCACCATATGGCTGCTCATAGTTTTGAGTATCGATGGAAATGTAACTGTGATGCGGGTTATCACCCTCTTGAATTTGACTCGTCAATGTCGTATTTGTCAACATCGACGTGTCATCTTCTATCGTTATACCAACGTTGGCAGCCGTTGGCGTTTGCGGAGGAATAGCATCGTACTTGTACCAGTGCTCAGGCGCAGTAGGCGATGCGGTGTATCTAGAAGGATGCCGCCTACCGTTTGGACATACGCCGTGATTATAATTTATTGTATCTTTATTCCACTGTAAGTTAGAAATATCAGGCATAACAAACCTAATCTTTTCCCAAAACTTCTTTTCACCCCATAATAGAACATTACAGGACTTCAAGTAGCTCTGGAAGTCCAAATCTAAGTTTAGCGCACTTACGTCTGTAGTTAGAATGAATACAACTCTATGGCGCCTAATAGAAGGGTGAATAGAAGTGATGACGCTTTTCATTGCCGCTTTAAATGAAGCCTTGGACCACTCATTTTGTAAAAAGTTAAAAGAAACAAATATTAATAATCTTTTTGAGGATTCAGCAGCGTTAGTTATTTGTTCTGATAAGTAATTATCGGGTGCATGTTGCAAGTCTCTATAATGGAAACACATTGTATACCCAGAGTGTTCCATTTCAGGTGCTACCACTTTGGATACAAAATCATCATCCAATAGACTATAAACAGCATATCCATCATATAACCTATCTCTATCAAGCTCGCTTTCTTGAATTGAAGCACTTTTAAATAGTCTTACTCCGTACTTTGAATGCGCCCATAACCTAACATTTTGTCTAAATGAGAAAGCTAAGGCACCGAATAATAAAATTAAAATTACACTTATTAATACTACAGCTAATAGTGGCACAAAATTTAGTTTAATGGTGCTAACCTCGTCGTATTGATATGGCTGATTTTCAGTTGGAATAGTATTATATGTTACACTTGAATCACGGCACTTATCTAGCACATCAAATACTGTCAAGTTAGTGCCGAGCCCATTGTCATCTGAACAAAATACTTCCAGAGGATCCTCATAATTCTTTTTGAACCAATTTTGCAACGGTAAAATGTTGTCACAAGTACATGTAAATATATTTCCTCGCACATTAACGCTTTCTAAGTGAGCAATATGTGCTAATTTTTTATCTAGGTTAAGAATCTTATTCCCTTGAAGGTGTATGACTCTCAAAGATGACAAGTTTTCGAAAGTTTTGTTTGCAACAGAAGTCAGAAGATTGTCATTTAAATAGAGCTCTCTTAAGTGCTTTGTCTGAGAGAACTCCCCTCCCGCCAATTCAGTTATGTGATTATTTTCAAGATGAAGAACGTTTAATGAATGTAGACCATTGAAAGTATCATTGTCTATTGAAGCAATATTACTGTTATTTAAATAAAGTTTATGTAACTTCTTTTTCCCTATAAACAAGTGGCTACCCAGAGAAACAAAATCATTGCCATCCAAATACAACTCAGTAGCGTCCATTGGTATTTTCTCCGGAATATCAGTGTACCCTACATTAGAGCAATCAATTACGTTTGAATTCCAGTTACTATCATGAAAGCAAGAACAACCTTCAGGACAAGTCATTTTGCAATCGCAAGCCTCAAATTCACAACAGAAACAACTAGAAGAACAATGAGTTTCATAGGAACAAAGGAATTGCGTTTCAGGAACATCCATCAAATTTGCTTTCCCGCCATATTTATTATTGACAACCTCACATGTTACGGAATCTATATCCACAAATCTTGGATATTGCCTCATATGATTCCACAGATTGATTTTTTGTAACCAAATCATATGACAATTGCATACAAACGGATTGTTTCCTATAAAGAATTTTGGCAATAATCTGTGCTTTGAAATATGGGGTAAAGTAAATGCCGATAGCTCGATGGTCCTCAATTTATTGTCAGTGACAACTACTTTTTGTAAGTTTCGTTTCTGAATGAAGGTACCGGGATGAATAGTCTGAATTTTATTATTATTTAAGAAAAGGTCCTCTATTGAGTCAGGTATGGATTTTTCGTCAATGTTTTCTAAAGCGTTAAAACTAACATCAAGCGTTCGAATATTTTGTTGCGCATTGTGTTCGTTTTCTAGTTTTGTGATATTATTTCTATGAATATCTAACCATTCCAAGCCTTCTGGCATATAACTGTAATCAAAATAAATAATATTGTTATCTGATATGTTAAGCCAACCTAATGTACTCAACTTACTGAATACACCTCGAATGTCACTCAATCTATTTCCATCTAATCGTATCGCTTTCAAAGTTGGATTCGATAAAAAGGCGTCTTGTTCAATGTTCTCGATTTTATTAGAAGCTAAGTTTAATACTTGCAAAGAGGGTAAAGTGCTGAACGTATCTTTAGGTATATTAACAATTTGATTATCAACAAGTCGTAAACCGTAAAGCTCTTCTAAACCTTCAAATGATGTGTTTGTAACTTTAGATATGTTATTTTTGCCAATATCAAAAGACTTCAAAAATCGTAATCTCTTAATGCCTTCAGGAATTGCATTTAAACTGTTACCATTTAGACCTAAGTCCTGTAAGTAAGTAATGTTCTCAAAGCATCTTTCATGAATGTTAGAAATTTTATTATTATCCAGGTAGAGCTGGCTAAGAACAAACAAATTGGAAAAAATATGCTCATTTAAAGTCTTTATTTTGTTATCTGATATAGAAAGTTGATGTAAATTCTTGAGTTCCGCAAACGCACCATTACTAATTACCTCAATTGCATTGTTATCTAGGTTCAAAACTTGTAAATTATTTAAATCTTGAAACGATTTCGGATCTAAACGAGCTAATGCATTATGTGACAAATTCAATATGATAAGCCGAATTAAACCTGCAAATGTATCTCTATTAACCCAATCATTTGTTAATCGATTCCTTGAGATGTCCAACTTTTCAAGCTGATCAAGTCCTTCTAGTAACCCAGGTGCTAGTACAGAAAGTGAATTATTCGCTAATGAGATTTCTTTGATAACACGTGAGGACTGAAATAGCTCGGGAGGGACTGCTACTAATTTATTTCCAGACAAGTTCAGAATTTTTAATGAATTTAATCCTACAAAAGCTCTATCGCCAATTTCATTGATTAAATTATGTTGAATTTTCAAAACTTCTAAAGACCTAAGACTAGATAATCCATTATCAGGTAGCCGCAAAATATTGTTATGTGATAAATCAAGCATTTTTAATCCAGTGTTACAAGATTTACCTGGCGCAATTGGTCCCTTTCCCCAATCTGAAAAACCTATATCCGAAATATCTTGTATTCTATTATTGGTCAAGTTCAATGATTCCAAACTAAAAAGCGGACAAAAAACTTCCGACGGCAGCATGTAAATATTGTTATCTCCTATGTCGAGTGATCTCAGCTCCATCAAACCACGAAAACTCTCAGCATGGAACTCCATTGTCATCGCCGGCCAATCAGTGTTATAAGAGCGTAACGTTAAGCTGGTTAGGTCACGCAGAGGAGACAATACAGTCGCAGGCACGTAGCGTATTTTACAGTATTCAATGCGCAGGTCTTCAAGTTTACGCAACTGTCCCAAAAAGCTGCCAGTATTCATGTGCAGAGAACTTTCAAAGAAAAGCAGATCCGTACAAGTGAGCTTTAACTTGTTGATGTTGTACGCCTGCGCGGTGGTAACGTTTTTAAACAAGAAGTCAGCGGAGCCAATGGTTTTGATGTTACACGTGAGAAAGTTTGATTCACTCAACTTTGCGTCTGAATAGTCCCACTGACAGTCGGCGGGGGCGGGCGGCGCGGAACGTGCGCGCGCACCGGCCACCACGACCAAACACATCCAAACTTTTAACGAAATCATTCCGTATAAGTTTTTGGTCATAATTTCACAATAACACAGTTCATTTGTCACTAATGTATCATTGAAGTATAGTTCAAAACTTTTGGATACTTCTTGTCCATATAACAAAGTTTGTACCGATGAACACAGTTCGTTTTATAGCGTATGTAAACAGAGATTGCGAGAACGCGGTAAAACTTTTGACGCAGCCATGCTCCCCTGCGGTCGGGCGGTAACTGACCTACGTAAGTTTGAACGAACGAAAGCCGCATGGGTGTCAGGCGAGAGGGGCGCGGGGGGAGTGGAAGGTCTGAAGTCGACGAGTGGGACCCGCACTGCATCGGTTTACAACAGATGGCACGCGTGTTTTTAAAAAATTTTAAACACTTGAAAAATATTGGTTATGCAGCGTTGAAGACTTAGACCTGCGTGATTCGTTGGCTGCACCTCCTCAAGTTTCATCTCAAAGGAGGTCGCTTGACAAAGCGCACAGTAGCACCGTTGTAAACCAGTGTTGTTGATCGTTCAGTTCTTGTTATCTCAATTCATTCATTTTAGTCTCAAAATTTTTATTATTAGTTCTGTTAAAGACCTAAATATCTATAATTTATTAAATAACTTTAGGTTAAAATTAGTAATAAAAATGATATTAACATAATTGTAGCTATATTTAAATATCATAACTTTAGCTAGTATAGAAATGTAAAATAACGTTTGGTATTTTAAAATGATCATTTCAGATATTGTTTTATTTTATTGGTCGATAATGATAGAGCCTTTTGAAACTAAGTAGAGATGCGATAATAATTAATCTTAAAAAGCTAAGAGAAATCACCCTATGACGAACTTTACAATTACTAATTTATTTATTTGTTGCTTTAATTCCTATTTTTTATGGTAAATACACAAAAAAATATAGTTCCAGGAGTATGTTGGTAAACACATTGTAAGGAAAGTATAATAAGTTAGATTAGATAAACATCAATTCTTGTTTCTTCGAAATGTGTTACAAAAAATATAATTAAATTTAGATTTCTGAGAGAATATTCGTAGAAAATAAATAATACCCATGTGTTCTGGTTAATTATGACGGGATTGGCATGGACAATAAGTATCACGGGCCCTTAAAACCTGAAAACAAATAAGTATCTGTAACACTACAAACATCTGCTCAGGGTCTAAATCGAAACTAGAATACATTGCTACCCTGGCTAGATTTTATCATTTGAGCAACGGGGTTACATAATAATTTTATGCCATCGGTCCAAAAATTCTTATATTTATAGATTCAATTTAAATGGTCTCAAAAAATATACACTACTATTTTTGACATCCCGAGATTAGGACGTTACAAAATTAAACGCACGAAAATGTTTCATAGCATGTTATCAAGATGAAAGTGTGGGCTGAATTACAAGATAAATAATTTGCCATTCATCACGATTTTAGCATACGAGTACGAAGTGGGTAGTGGACATTCGTACAGCACGACATTGTACGATTCAAATGCTGCCTACTCACATATGAATGATTTCAGACGTGTAAAATATGGGATACGTCGGGAGTACGGACGGGTTGAAGAGATCATTAAAAAGTAAGATACCCATTTCATACATTGCTGTTTTATTGTTTAGGATAAATGTATTTGCTATTGAGACTTGAGTTTTATTCTTAAATTATGAATTGTTTAATTTATATGCATTTGTTATGAGCGAAAAGATAATCTGAAACTTAATTTATTTTATTCAATTACTCCAACAAAAAGGACATTGTCATCATCATTTATAATTAAGTAATAGCTAAATTAGAAGTTTCTGATACATTGTTATCGCGTTAAATTCAATGAAGTTCTGAATCTTGTGTAATTTACTTCAATTCTATATGACTTCTTTTAGAATCATAACATTAGCTAGTCAATATATTTCACATTTATGAGATTTAACTAATGTCATATTTATACGGCATTCTTCCGGCTTAAGCTTCTCAGGCTTTTTGGAGTCTCATTCAACCTCAAGACCAGCATCTCCCACGATAGAAGCAATTCGACGCGCGTGTTGTGGCATCCGATGGCCTCCGATTAGCCGCGGTGACTTAGAAATACGTGTTTTTTCGGCTAACTAGCGTCGTGGGCTTAGTCGGACTTTTTAATAGTAAGATTTCATCTTCTTTTACTGCAAAAACCGTGGCATTAGAAAAATTTTAATTGCTAATCAACGACCGGAAGATATTGTACCTACCTACTAAGGCTTAATTATCAGACGGTTGTGCAATTCGGTTGCAGGCTTACGCTCATAACACTTTTGTCATTTTGAGATTTGTTTGTGAATGTTCT
>DWKA01000655.1:0-15263 GCA_018249155.1 Panoquina ocola ocola
TGACACTATATTAAAGACGGCGGGGTGACGTGTGACGTCAGGAATCTCGGCAATGAACTCGCGCGCGAACTTAGTTGGGTCATTGTGAGAAACAGAGTTTTTTGGCTCTTTAACTGGGTGTTTTTTTTAATAAATTCAACTCAATACACCTATTTTAAAATACAAAGGAATAAAGTTTTATCATGTTTTCATAAATTAAAACAGCAAATAAGAAATATTAATTTAATACGCAATTTTAAAAATGCACCGCGTTTGAACCCGCATCTACCTAATGCGGGAGACCAACGTTCAAACTAGGCTATCACTACTTACAACATATTTAACTGAACACACGTAGATCTGTAATAGCTCAATTACACGCATCACGTCATTGTCGAGGCCAATAGGTCTCACGGCGCGACTGCTGGTGAGGCCGGCGGTCGTCCGTCGTGACAGCTCGCAGTACCAATGTCGGTAGCAGGAAATGTACTGGTGTAATGTACTGTGCTCACCACCAACGAGTACAGGTACAATATTGTACAAGTACACGTACGGATGGCCTTTACTCATCACATTGTGTGTGGACTTGTGGAGACCCTACCCCAGCAGTGGGACATTAGGTATATGGGTTGTAATGAATAATGATGATGATAACACTAGATTCGTGGTGGTAGTAAGTAAACCTTTCTATTTTCCTTACTAAGTTTAGTAGGTGTAAAGTATTTTTGTTTGATCTTCGTTAATATAGGAATAGTGACCACTTATGATCAAAAGGCACGTCTAGTTTGTTGGTTTATAACATCACCTATGCTTTACTGGCAAATACGGTATAAGAGAAGAAATAAATAATCGGCTCTCGCTTCCCCTTACGCACATACTATCAGATATTCGCAATAGTGATAATGTATTTGTTATGTTACATTTATACTAGTTGATAATTCAGTTTAATGGGATATGAGGCCACACTGTCGCATTGGGTTTTACCTATAACGATAGATGTGAGAATTCCTGAATAAATAAATATAACAAATAACTTTTATATTCGCGTATAAGCGCGAGCCACTGTCAGACGTCACTGAACTATGCCAGTATACGCGCGTCCGGTTTTTTGACGCGCGTATTGTAGCGCGCGTGTAAGCGCGTATGCTGAAACGACCGTATTCGTGCGGCAAAAAACGCTAGTCTGAAACCGCTCTTGAATAACATCAGCGTAACATTCCTAAGCATCGCTTAAAGTCTATACATAGTTAATCGCGGCAGGACTTACCCAGAGATTAAGAGCGGGTCTCCACTCAAAAACATAAAGCTCCCCTGCTCAGATTAGCCGATGATTAAACTGTCTGCTTCACGCTATTGTGATTGCACTGTTCTTTGTCAGTCTTTGTTATGAGCGGAGCGGCATACCCGTTACGGTAGTTTCCTTTGAAAATCATACTGAAAAACCTTCAACGATAACAAGGCACAAGAAATGAGTCTTTGAGCTTAATCGTTTCATGCCATATGAGTAAACAATATAATCGAAACGGAGTAAGAAACGCTCGCAATATGATTTTTAGTAATTTTGTTGCCTGTGTTTGTGTTATAAAACGGTAAACTGTTATTTCATGGGTAATGTCTTTATTGTACAAAAAATACTTGGGATATTTTGCAGTATCTATGAATAAATATCCTTTGTTCAATAGCTAGACGCTCGAACAAATCTTTCCGAATATCAAACTACGTAAAACGTTGAATATATTGTGTACAAAATTTTAAAACTAGAAGAAATAGTATCTACCAAGAAGTTTTGAACTGTAAATGTAATTTAGGGTTAGGATGCCTGCCTAATGATAAGTTTACCTATTTAGAGAATGCAAAAATCACGAGCTCCCATTTGTGTGTACCTACTTATTATATTTACGTCAATTATAGATAGATATAGTATATTAATTGTTAACGTTTTTAAATCAGCAGTAAATCAAAACCTACTTACCCATATTATAAAATATATCCAGTCAATTTCTCTTTTGTCACACAAATCTGCGCACATTTTACGCACGTGCGATACCGTATCGGCCGAATTCCGCGACAAATCACGTTAGCTAACCCCGATCTTACATTTATTTATACGTTTCATCATTATTTATTTATCACGCCACAGAAAGACATGGCCCACTACACATTTAAATATTAGATTATTTATAAGCTGGCCAAGCCATGTTCTGCAACATACTTTATCTATTTTCCCCGACTTACTAATAAAAATATAAAGATTCATAATATAAATTATTCCCTGTTTTCGAAGAATACTGTACTTCTATATTCCGTTTTAACAATCCTGCGAGAAAAATAAACAATTTTTTCACTTAATTATTTTCATTAATTAAAAAAATACATATTTAGAAGTAAACTGAATTGCTATTTCTACTAATATTCTTAACTTTTTAAATTTTTTGTCTGCCTTTGTTGGTATGTTTGTCTATATGGCAGCATTTTGATATTCCTTTTTTGTGTTTTCATCAAAATCTGCTAGTCGTTTGGGAGTTCAATGAAAGAATTCTATAATTCTAAGACATGTGAATAGTACATAACATAAATAACATCTAAAATCAAACTAGATGACGCAGAGGACAACTATACAATTATTTTTTTATAATATGTAAGTAGATAATTGTGTAACTTACAAGTATTCAAATTTTCTTATAAGAAGTAGGTATGTACTTACTCAATAATAAACATGACGTAAGTAGATCTTGTCAAGGGTCATTGATCTCGATTTAAAACCAGGCTGCAATATACATAAAAAATGTGAAGATTTTTATCTGTACCTTTTTTATTTCCCAGTAATAACAAAAAAATAAAAAAGGTTCTTTAATTTAAGCAACTATGTACTAGAAGCTTTATGAATATGGATCGCAATCTGTCATCATCATTACAACCCATATCTGCCCCACTGCTGGGTCTCCTCTCACAATTTGAGGGGTAATATCGCAATCTGTATAATGACAATATTATACTTACATCCAGTATTGTTATTATTATTATCTCATTGTCAATGTAACGCAGTGTGCGCTGAGTGGAAAGGTGACATTGACATTGAGGTCCAACCAGCGACGCTCAACGGAGCCGTGGAAGCAATTTGTTTACCAACAGCAAGCTTCATGTTTACACAACCGTGATTGCTCGCTGACTACAGTCGTTCGGACCTGTTTCACACACCCATACCGATCGCGACTACATATTGTAGCAAAGTGTTAATGAACCCTGTCTATTAACAATGCTATTTGTAATTAATAATCTTCGGTAAATGTTAAGAGCAATGGCATTCAAAAGCTAGTTAAGCATTAGTTAAGAGTTAAAGAAAGAGGAAATAGATCAAAGCAGCAGTGATTACGTAACCTACGTAACGTTAAGGTGAATATTATTATTATTAACCAGATACATAATTAATATTAATGCTGGTATTATTAAGGTTCCGTGAAGCATGCTTAACAATAAATTGTTTAAGTCAGCAGTCAGCATCAAGTGCTCAGCACTCAGCCGTCAAATTACTCATCTTGTTCCGGTAATCCGGTTCGTGCCTTGACAGCCGGTTCTTTCTTTCCTTCTTCCTTTTTCATTATTGGTCGTTAATGCATTGTGCATGCATGCTATTATACAAATATCTTTACGTGGTGATGATGGTTCATCTGCTCATTTATCAGCTATTTACATAAAAAGTGTGAAATGTTTCAACATAATACAAAAAACTATACTTTAAATACATGACCGAAATACAAAAGCCTAAGTATAATCGAACTGAAGCTTCGAAGGCGATTACTCATTTTAATTTGGAGATAATTATTGTTATGAATTTAGCAATGATTTGACTAATCGCCGCGGGTGGCTTAGGCCAAATATTCGGGATAGGTATTAGTAAAAAATTAAATATATTCAACGAGGAAGAAATATAGAGATAATAACTAATACGCTAAACAAAAAGTTTACATTGTTATGGCGTCATGAAGTTGAAACAAAAAGTATGCATTTGAATAACAAATTAATAAATTAAGTATAACTTGGATTTATAAGTATCTTCATAACGCATAAAAATGGTGAATTGGTAATGATGAATTCATTTAAAATTCGTTAACACATTGCAAGTGCTCATACAATTATAATGTTGAGAATGATAACATCATGGATGACTTTTTTGTTTGTGAAGGAAGGAAGGCTTATATCGTACGAAGCATTGTTTTAATTGCGTTTCAAACAATTTCAAATTGGTTTTTTAACTTTTAAAGCTGAGTTAAGAAGTTCATTGACTACGCAGGTGCAGTTATATTACTTTGATTGAGATGTATCCGATAAAAATAATATAAAAAATAATCAAAAAGATGATGTGATGAGCAGTAACTCAAAATGCTCCAATGAAATTCTTAGAATCAGTCGTAATTTTATTTGATTTTTTTACTTTTTTTCTTCCCTAGAATAACTTAATGGTTGACTACAATCGTATGAGATGGTACGTGGGATGAGGTCTAAGATGATAAACCCATCAACTTCATAAAAGTCTATTCAATCTCCTCTTAAAGACTATGACAAGTTAATGATTAATTTAAATTTTCTCTCTCATCATCGGCTCGCCAATAAATTAATCCCATGCGTCATTGCGGCGTCTATAATAATTAATTACAAACATACTTTTATTTTGCTTTCTATGTTTGGGTATATACCTATTTAAATAAAAATGAATTTAATTTAAAGCCTAATTAATTTCATTCTTTGTATACCTAACTAACAATAGTTAATAATTACCAACGTTATGTGATGCTGATGTCATTTATATGTTCTGATGTCCACGGCTCATAAAGTGGTGGTCGTACGTTTTAACCACTGGTAATTTTCTCAACTGCTAGGATTTGATATACAATTAAGCATCAGTTCCCACGCTGCGTGCCGTGAGTCAGCTGCTGCTCATGAGCTAGAGCAAGGCTGTCTTGAGGTAAACATACGTGTTAACGATGCGAACACTGTTCTATTTGTTACGACTGTACCGCGAAACGTCTAAGGGCATTATATTTAGACCTTAAAATGAATGGTTGTACGTGACTAAAATACTTTGTGTATGACAATATCTGATAGTTCAGTAGATATGAAATGATAAGTATCGAATATGGAGTATCGCAATAAGGCTTCATAGGCGCGAATATGACTTATTAACTGATTGCGCTACCATAACACAGGTTTATCAAGCTAGTGTGGGAGTCTTATGTGTTTTTATTGAACTGTGAGAAAATAATAAATCATTTGTTTTTTTATAACTTTGTAGATAAAGGTTGTACCTGTAAAAATTAAGGAACGTGAACGTTGAACGATATATCATTTTCAATGCGGTTAAATATTTGTGTGATTTCAACTGACTTGTTAATCTATTAATACTAAAAGCTTAAAACAGCATGACTTCCTGATTGTGATCAACAATTCATTCTGACATTGCTCGTAGTTTTTGTTAATTTCGTAATAATGGACTAGGCGTTTGATCAATAAAACGTAGCGAAAAAATAATCAGTCATCGGTATTATCATCAGAGGGCACAAATCACAGAGCAATGGCTGGCCGTGAGAATGAGGTCGGGCTTAAAACTTTTTTAATTTAAGAACTTAAAATAAAAATAATTGATACAATTGTACAGCATAATAATATTTAAAAATAAGAACCTGAATGAATGAATAAAAAACACACCTACTGTAAATATTATACAAATAAATAAATACCAAATTTTTTTACAAGTTTTGTTTCTTATTGTTAAGTATTTTAATGGTTGCGCCCAAAAAATGTAGAGCGAAGATTTGCGTGTGTGTGTCGTAATTAATGTAAATCGTTAACAACTACTAACTTAACGTCACCACAACGCGGATTCAGACAGGACTCGAGGTATGGTACCTAGGAGAAGTCTGGGCAACTGGTATTTTATGGGCACAACCAAGATTGAATTCACATGCTCTCTAAACCACGCAAACTCACAAGAAATCCTCACCACTACCGAACAACCTTTTTTGTTATCGGGGAAGAAACCTTCAAAAGGTGAAGCGAGTGACACGTGGTTATGTAGGATTCTCACCGCACTATATTCTACCCTAGTGGCGTTCTATGTGGATCTCCAATAGAACGGAACCGGAGACCTCCGAACGCGGTACCACCCTATCCATCAACCTCTCGGCTCAACCTACTGTTGCTGTTACGCGATCGATCACTTAGGCGGTCTCTCGCAGAAAGCTCCATTTAACAAGCTTTTACCTTGTTTAACCTGTCCCATGTCTGGTTGTAATCAAATCATGTATCAAATTGAATTTGACCCACTTCTCAACATCAACGAGTTGATATAATTATATTAATTGGATGATTACGCTATATATTGTCATAAAGTTGGTCTGGTAACAGAGATGGAAAGTAGATAGGAACTTTGAAATGAAACGAAGCAATTCATTCTAGTTTGATATGTTTTGTGAAGTAGGTACATTACTTATCGTTACGATACAATCACGTTTATGATTTTTGCCATTACAATATTCACTTTTCTTGTATATTTTGTTCGATTTTTGCCTTTAAACTTTCTCAAAGTTCGTTATTTCACATGAGTATGAGTTACGATTGTTGTTTTCTTTACATTGCTCGCATTTGAGCAAGTGATTGGGGTATTTGACCACATAAAATTTGTTTTGCATTAAAGCGTCTTGACACATCCAAGCGCGCTCGGCTGAGCGCATACTTGAATATCAGGTTCGTAAATTATAAAAGAAAATAAATATCGAAGCAAATACTTGAGTCAGTGGTCAGTGGTCAGTTACCGTTATGTTAGAGGACGTCACTTTACAAGCTTTCGATTTATACCGATATCAATTAATCAATGTGTCTAATGTTACGACGTGTATAATAAATAGTTACGATGATTGACTGTACAATTATCTCAATTATAGACATGATTATAAATGTGGTGAAATTAAGTGTCTGTGTTTTTTCTAGAAGGCTAAGAAAGGTTTAATTAAAATAAAAATATACGTTGTTATCTTCCATGGCGTCGTGTCGAATTTGTGGTGTTATTTTATTTTTGTATTTCTGCATTTTCTTGACCCTTGTCCCTTGCATTTCTAAATTACAACTAGCATACAAAAAATACTTAACATAAAGAACAATCCTTTCGTTATCAATTCACGAGCTTAACGTAATGGTTCGTAAGGGTTAAACATATTTTAAATAAGTAATATTCTACGCACTAAAGTGTACGAGTATGTACCTACACATGAACTTAAGTAAATAAAGTAATCTCGCGTCGGCATTACCTACCGCTTCCAACAACTTCTTTGCTTGGGCTTACTTAAAGTTATCACACGAGATGACATTGTAAAAAAACATGGACTGCGCAAGCATTACCGCGCGCATCTTATCTCAACAAGGCACTTAGTACCAACCTACTCGTACTTACTACGGGGTAAGGCCTTACAACTTCCATTTTAAATCTTCCTTTCCAAAGGCTTCTTTACTTTCTGAGTAGCACAACATTTTTTTATTTGAAATCCAAAACAGTCATGCCGAAAATCATAAGCCAATTTTTATGTTATATTACTCATAGTAATATTATCGAAATTATTAAAAAAAGTATTGCTTAACTAGTAATAATTAGGTACATTGGTACTGGAGTTAGAGATGTTTTTTATTGCGTCCGTTACACTAACAATTAAGAATACTATACCACGATACGATGTATCGTATCGTATCGTACTGTATGTGCTGTAGCACAGAATAATTTAATAATATTAAATAAATAAAAAATAAATTTGAATAATGCTTGTTTCAGGCAATCGAAAGCCGATGATATGTGAGGACAGGCCGAGAGGTTCTGTACATTGTAGAGTGTGATGAGCTAAGTGCCGCGGCCAGGATGCACACGATGGACACGATGGGCTACGGCCACAAGAAGTACCGGCCGCCGCTGTCGCCCACCAGCTTCTACCACCACGACTACTACTCCAGGCACAATACGTTACGCCCACAGGTAAATTAGGAAAATTACCATCTACAATTCTACCAATCTACCCTTCTATCATTCTACCATTTTACCATTTTACCATTCTATTATTCTAGCATCTACCTTCGATTGATCTAAAGATTACGCCTATTTGTATTGCTGACAAAAAAGTTACCAAAAAGTACTTGATTTTGCTCACGAATTCGTGAGTGGAATGTTAATATTATTATTTGCAGATGTATCTTGCGCCTTGCCATTTCGACTGAAACTTCTAGATACACAATACGTCAATTTTAACCATTAATTCATGCGAGATGCGCCTTCAAACCATGTTAAACATACAGATAATCAATAAATAATTAAAATTAGGGAACTAATAATTACGGTTAATGAACATCTTACTAACGTTTTCACAAATTACATCACACTTTTTTACGCGTTTTCAACTTCAAAGCGTCAGTAATCACATCTGCATAAAATTAAAAATAAAAGAGCGTGAAATGGCGTAAGGGGCAACAAAAGGGTTATGATTGACGGATTACGTTGAAAAAAAAGTCAAAATGTCAGTTTGTGTCATTTCTCTCGTAAGAGCTCGATAACCTCAGATGTATGTAGTAAGTGCACTGACCCGGAAATGCTTTGGGGTAAAGGTTTGAGGTGCTCGAGGAACCAACCGCTTGATACAGTTAGGTACATGTACTCAGACAGACGAATGACTGCCACATTGAAATATATGTAATTATGTATACTTAATTATTGTAACATCTCTTTGTATTACAAATCAGTGGCCATTTATTAGAAATTTTGAGATAACTATGAATATAAATAACAATCGTAACTTGTTTCTATTAAAATTATTGCGATCTATTGTTGCCCTACAATTCGACGATATTGATACTCGTATGACAATCTTTATAAGTAGTATTTTGTATTGTTATATTTTAGCTAGGAGAACTCTGTCTGTATGTAAATAAATAATTTATGTTCGCCATAACACGGATTTACATACGGTAGACACACGTAGGGGAAAACGTAATTTAAATGAAACTGCTTATTCAGTATTTTCTTTTATATCTTTCAACATAGTCTCTGTATGTTTATTATTCTATACAGTACTTATAAATATTCAAGATCAAGACCATACAGCGCAAAGTAACAACCTACCGTTTTTATAGTGTCGCCTCGTACCTAATGAATCGGAAACTCATCAAGGCTCCACCCTTGTATTGTCTTTGTTATCCTGTAATTTAATAATGATAAACATTAGATTAATAACAGACTTCTGTAAATATAGCCTAATAGAAAGTTCTAGAAATCAATTTGATTTTAGAACAAAAGTGACAGGTGAATATGATACGAAGTACATCTAATGAAGTGATGACGAGCATGGTAGTGGTACGACCATCATGCGATATTACGGTGGATTAATAAGCTTGTTGTAGTAGCGCTGTTGTCATAGTAAAGAGACACTAATAGCAATAGTAGGATGGTTGGTGATGTTCGAATTTAGACGTAAGTGTAGTGAAGAATTGCGCGTAGTAAAGATGTTAGGTATATAAAGTGGTTTTAGTTCTGAGACAGCGTCGATCTTTTACCAGAACCCAAAAATATTACCTTAATACTCCTACGCTCATTTGCTCACCAATAATAATTATATGAGTGGTGTGAACAATTGAACATACACATCTACAGATTACTATAGATGCATATAATATACATACATGGTAGATATGTTCATGCCGTAAAAACATTTAACATAATGCTTAGGAGCTGGAAATAGACTTTATAAAAGATAATAAAGAAGTGTTCGTGTATTGTTCAACCTAATGGATGCTTGTAAAGAATGCTGTTGAGTTTGCAATTTGTACCGTAATCTTTTTATGTGACTAATAAAGCATGAATAAATAAATTAATCACGACTAACGCTTACAAAAGTAGGTGTGTATCGGACAGATAATAATAAAAGTTGTATATAATAGAGTTAAAATGCCGGAATGTGGGCCCGATTCAAGTTTTGTCATACCGTTACTGTGTTTTTATTTTTTTACGGTCCATTTAAACATGAATAGACTTAACTACATTAGGTAACAAAAACGCCTGTCCTCAAAAGACAACAAACAACGTGAAAATTCACGTGTTTGTGAGTTTTGTGACCCTTAAACACAGTAGAGTCGAAGCAAGGTCAAGGTACATTCATTCATACCGGGAGTGGCGTAGCGTTACGTAACTAAAATCTAAGTGAATTGATGGAGAAGGGCCGCCGGTCCCGTTAGCCGCGGTTGCCGAACGGTACCCGAACGATCGTTAGACTGGATTAAACCACCGGTCGCTGCCTATGAATTTGATAAACGAAAACCGGTCACAACCGAAAGGGACTCGCGGGAAAAGGTTCTGCACTTTATTGTACGTACTGTAATATTGTATCCAGGCTTATATGATCTGCATAAAAATATTACTTGCCATTGTAAATTGAGGTAGATGCATGGTATCTAAAATACAGGTCAAAGGTAAAATATGGAATTACCTTAAGCCTGGGTAAATTATGTCACATTATATTATGTAAAATGCTTAAACTTGATCTCACTGCGGTGAGAAATAAATAAAAAGTATTGTTATTCCAGTTAGAATACGTCAACCGAGGATTTTCCTTAAGTAAAAAAATGATTTAAGATCCATAGTTTGTGAGTTTGTCTGTTTGTGTATTGTTGTTTTCCTTAAATACATAATAGCAAATTCCAGACATAAGCAAAAGGTTGGAAAGATGAAAATTCAATGATATTATAAAAATGTGGTTTACGTTAAATACGCGGATTCCTAAAAAATCTAAAAAGAGCATAACAGTAAACAATATGAATGAATATACTTTCGAGCCACAGATGTAGATTTGGGTAAATGTATCTGACGTGAGGGAATTGACTTGAGCCGGTACGTGAATTATGTTTATGTGGCTGAATATTATTTGGTCGTATACAAATATTTACAGACAAACTGAAAGATAAATTATAGAGCAACAATCATTTATTCATAAAATCTCAAACGTTATATTCAAATTCAAAATTGTATTGTATTCTTGTTAATCGTACTTGAGACAATGGTATGTACGATTTTTTTGCAACAAATAATTTAATCATTTCGTAACATTTTTTTACTACTTCATCTCTTAAACGTGTAAAAAAAAGTTTCAATACATCAATAATATACTTATCTGCAGATAAAATCGTGCGTGGATACCAGCTCGTATATCATAAATTGTTATTAATTACATTTTAAATTTTAAATGACCAACTCTCAGTTGTTAAGGCTCTCAAATTAATTGAAATCAATTATTCAATTATTACGTTTGATGGGTCTATTTTACTAAGACCTTTATCGCTATCACAGCGCAGTTGGTAATGTGGCCGAACGAAGCAACAATTAGCTTAGTGATGATGTAACGGTGCTATAATTGGTTCAATTAATTGTGTTATTGCTATTGGGCTGGTATAGCTTGATCTTATCTACGACAAATCATTTAACATTGTAGCGTGTAATTGATTTAGATCTTAGGGCAGGGTTGGATTGTATTTATGGGATAAAAAATACTTTTTATACCTACATTATTAGTTACTTATATTGTAAGCTATTAAACCGTATTTGAGAAGATTTATGAGAGAGAAATATGTTAAATGTGAAGCCCCTAAATCATCTTTTAGAAGCGCTTAAACACAGATGTGATGGAGGACTAGCGTGGTGAAATATGCTCTAGGCCTCCTCAGTTACAAGGAGAGACTCGTGGTATATACAGTGGGCTGTTAATGGGTTGGAAGACAAATCAGATTATTTATCACTTAATTCTAACCCTTGAACCTTCGCAGTTTAATAATCCACGTAGGAATATTAACAGGACTTGTTTATTAACTGCTGGCCCCCCCACTGCCCTATTCCAAATTTGTTACAGGTGTCTATGGGCAGCAGGTAACGTTGGCACTGTCAGCTCGTTTGCTACCTTAATTCCAAAGTTGAGTGTAGTTAGTTGGACAACTACATTACAATAAATACAAAAGCTCGCTGATGAAATATTTATACGAGTGCTTTACCCGTTTTTCTTCCCGCATCAGCGGTTTCAAGCACATCGGTGGCAAATCGATTACGTGTGGCGATGGTAAAAACTTCCTCTGCCATGCTCCACTGAGCTATATCGCGTAATAAGCAGCACCGCCTCCCGTTGACATCTCATTCGAGGTCTCGTTTACAACTGTGAAGATGACTGAGTTGTAGTTTTGTGACAGAATGTGCTAATGGAACTGTCAGCGTAGTCTAGTTAGCTATACTTACGTAGATTATTTTCTCGGGGTATTAATACGTCTGGGAAATTATAAATACGTTGATAAATTTGCTCTAGTTATAGTGAAAATACTCTACATAATCCATATTTATTTAATTAAATTTCGTTAAGAAATAAGAAACATCTTGTCGTCATGAAAGTCGTGTAACTAACGGTAATCATCGAGAGGCATTTATCAACCTCAAACTCGGTAGAACTACGGCGAACAAGGAAATCCTGTTGCCACCCTCCACCCTCCACTCTACACCTCCATTATCAGCGCAACTCAAAGGAACCATAATATTGCAGTGTCATGGGATTTATTACCGCGCAAACATATATGGGATTACGTTACGTAAGATAAAATAATGCGTATATTAACTCTATTTGCCAGGCCGTAGAAAAATAATAATATATGAGAAATAATGCCCTAATGAATAAAACATGCAAAAACAATAACGCTCCACGATGACTGCTATTAATCAATGAAACAAACATCTCAAGGTCCATAACCTCTACGGATGATAACGTATTATATGCACCGTTAGATATTAATAGAAGCTACAAACCGAATCGTACGTTACTACGTAGTTTACGAGGTATGGAGCGCAGGTGGCGCGGAGGCAGTGGCGCGCAGCCGAGTGGCACGGACCACTCATCTGCACAGCTCTGAGCCTCAGCAGCAAAAACCCAGGAAGGCAAACCATACCCGTGATGCTGCTAATGAATAATGATTAATATATTTCCGCGTGCTCTTTTAATTACCTCCTACGTGTGCCGAGACTGCCGAGTATCCGTACAATACTATTTTCATTTTTTATGGAGATCACGGCACGAGGCTGACCGTAAAGGCACGCGCGGACGAATAGTTTTCCGCAATTATATAACAATTTCATTGTGATTTTATGGATTTAACTATTGTAGTAGTTAGTGACGTGTTTTAAATGACCCGTATTGTTTATATAAACATTTTTAGAATGGAGTTGCAAATGATAATACGTACTAGCTCATATCTGTGATATTATTCAATTTAAGTAATGCATTAGGTATACCTAATGCATAATACAACCAGAGTGATGGAAATGATAGACGTAAGACAAGGTAGGCGTACATCCATCAATTAGTTTTACCCGTGAATTTCCAAAAATCCTTTCTGGGTTCTGCTCCTTCTTAGATTATTAATCGGTGACCGTCCATCAAAGCATTAAACTCAAAAGCGTAATTAAATGTGTGTATTAAGCAGGTATCTTTTGAATTCATTAACTGTTTTTGACGCGTACGCAGGAATGACAGCTACACAATAGGCAAACGTTACATGGCCTATCGTAACCCCAGCTCTACACAATGACCCCAAAATAACATGAAGGAATTTGTAGAATTTTATTGGTGACAATGAGAAGTTTCAGGAAATACTTATATGTATTTTTATTTACATCCTTTTATATATAAACGGTATTCAACTCAAAAAAATATACAGACAAAACAACGTCAAAATAATAGACGTAGGCACAACCATTATAGAGATTCGCAGAATTTACATTTGGCCACCAAAAAGGAAAAAAATCTTTGTTGTGGTATGCTTTAGTCCAAATATGTTAGAGATCTGGTGTCTACGCGTATATTCTTTACCTAATGAAGAACTCCATCGTCCCAATATCGGTTGACCGGCCGCGGGGTCACGCAACACGCAACGGTTTCCAAACAATGACAACGGCGCGCTTTTTATTCCAACTCCAACTTTCCTGCTTAAATATTATGGTCAAACGGTTCATCTAAAACCGGTTCCGTGGGAATTTAACCAAATGTGTTAGAATAAATTAATATTGCGTTTAGCAGGTGCAGTGTATGCCTAATAAATTAGTTTACAATGATTTTTTTAGTACGAAAAGACTTAACAATAATTATGTTAAGGAGAAACAATAAATTGCGAGAATAATTGTATGATTTATTTTCTCGCTGAGAACTGAAGATTATATAAATTTATTGTTATGATAATTTGTTTTATTTTAGATAGGTATTATTGTTATATTTGTCACTATAAATTCACATAAAAATGCAAAAATAAAGAAAATCCATTCTCACCTATTGCTATATTTATTTGTTTAGATTCATCTACAAAATGTATGCTGTCTAAAAGTTATCTTTCAACATTATGCAAATTAACTCTACACACGAGATATCCTCAAGTCGTATTCGTATTATAGATGTCTCGGTCAGCATACCAGTCGGCCGTCTATCATGGAACATAGTTAAATAAATCATGATCAATTTGCGTTTGTGGCGGCATCGTGTAAATGAATAGCTTTGAGACATCGTCAGAGCAGGTACTGAGTATCTAGCAGGCCATAGTTATAAAAGCTATTAAAAGTACAAAAGGAGTAGCGCGATCGTACGAGTCGTTTGTGGTTTTGTTGCAATCGTAATGCCTTATTACGTGTAGTTCGCCTTGCACTTGGATGGAAGCTCTTCAGTGCAACAGCCGGCCCTGGCAGACCGGCTCTGCCGCAACAGGGTCAGCAACACCGCCTTCAGGGCTGCCACACACTGTATTTAACGTAATATACTTATTATACGTTTGAATAAACGTTATTATTATATTATATCCACCTGCTTTGTTATAATTATATTTCTATCATTTATTTTATTTGACAAGAGTTAACTGTACCTACATAAAATAAAAAATATGAAACGATTTTAATTAATAATACGTTAACTACTAAGATGCGTAAGAAAGATAATAATATCCATCTCAATCTAATTTTCTCTTCCAATATTTCGGTACTAATATAGACGACTCTACCTTAAGCCTAATGAATTACGAAAACCAATTAGGTTAATTAATAATTTTCTTCACCTAATTATCTTTTCATCGTTGATAGGCAATAGGCTACACCTACAATCTACATAATTATGTATATACCTACAGTTACCTATTTCATTAAGGACTTTGGTTTTAGCGTACAAATGACATCGCATTGTCACTATCATGATAGC
>DWKA01000656.1:0-15261 GCA_018249155.1 Panoquina ocola ocola
AAAGGATTTTGATCAATTCCTCCCCCAAGGGGATAAAATAGGGGATGAAAGTTAATACTCTTAACGCGAGCGAAGCCGCGAGCAAAAGCTAGTAATTCCATTGATATTAAGTTAAAATAAATACTAATTACCAACGTAACTTAGTATGTATGTCGTAGAGTCTATTTACCCTAATGATGCTCTGCTTCGGGGCGAAAGCCACGTTAGTAACTTGGTCTGGTAGTACCTATGTGTTGCTATTTAATTTATTGTAGACTGTAGTGCATGTTCCTTTGTGGGAGGGAGGGAGAGACCCAAGCATGTCTTAAAGTATATTATCATCATATATTTTAATCGCGGATTGGTGCAGAATAGACTAATAAATAACTTAATTTCATTATACTTTATTTAAGCATTATTATTATTATATTTTAATTATGATAAGATTATATCTAAGTAATAATTAAAAAGCTAATGGTTCTTATTATGTTAATTAATCACCATTATACGGCAAACGTAATTATATTTCGTGGGTAAATTAATTCTTATGTGAATTGTATTTTAGTCACGGTAAATCAAAACAATGTCACGTGTAATATAAATATTATATTTGTTTATCCTCGACAGAAATGTGACATTAACTTTTCTGTGGTAATCAGGTGTCACTTGGCAAGTAGCTATGCAATTCATAGCCATGAAGCGAATTACAGAATACTTCTTCAAAATATTCTTCTTTTAAATTCTTTGAAAAATCAAGACCCTACAGGAACTGCCTTTTTCAATTCGTTGAGTTGGGAGTTTGTATCTTCAAATGTCTGCTTTAGGTCGTTCAATGCAGTTATCAAACGAAAGCAGAAGTTGTTGAAACGAAATAAAGACTTATTTTTTAAGGCATTCAACAAGATATCGATTACGCTTACGAGTAGCTTACTAGAGTGATGCGGAAGAGGACACAAGTAATAAAACATCCAATGACCCGTTTCTTTATACTTCAGCGTATTCATTATACAGTCATGCTTTTGCTTCAAATCCCAATCAAGTACGTACAGTTGTGTGACGTCATCACGCGGCCGCGAGACGAATGTGCGCACGTTGACGTGAGCGATGAAATTCACTAATGCTCTCCACATGACCGTTACATACGGAGGTTTATACGTGTACATTGTACTGTACATCGGCACATCGCTCGACTGTCGCCTATCATGGCCGTCATGCACGTAGGTGCCCGGTGCCCGGGTGGTTTGCTAATTCGTGCTGCAGTGGAGGCGTTGAACTCACCACACCTTAGAATATTAACTAAATAATTACACCTACATGCAACTTGTGGATTGAATTCCCTGCTCTAGTACTTTTGAAACGCTATGGCGAATCCTAGCGACTCCGATGGTCATAGGTTTGATTAAATAAAGATGACGGTATCCAAATAAACGTAGTCGGTACGACCTTACAATGAAGTAATGTAACCAATTAAACCAGGGTTTCCCAACCTGGGGTCCGCGGACCCCCGGGGGTCCGTGGGCCTGTCTCAGGGGGTCCGCATACAAAATTAAGTCGCGCTATTAAATTATTTTTTGCAATTAAAAGTATGTGAGCGATTTTTTTAATATTTCTGGGGGTCCGCGAATCATAATAAAGTGGCGCTAGGGGTCTGCACTCGAAAAAGGTTGGGAAGCCCTGAATTAAACCATCCAGCACTATATTTTCTTGTACATCCAGTCCCAACACTTCTTTTAATCGAGTTGGAAGTAATACAACCAATGAAAATTTATTAGAAATTTAAACCAACAGTTATCGAGTAGAACCGTAAACGTTCGTGTATCCGCCGAGAGTTAGTGGGAATACTGTTCGCCTCATGCATGACTACAACCGTTCTCTAATTTGGACTCGTACCGAATTTGGTTGGATTAGCGATACTCCTATGAGATTGATCGCCAATTTTGTATGCGCTGGTACGAGCGTACTTCTAACTGAAAAGTCTCGTCTATGCATTGTTATAATTTGTTATTTATGACGTAATTTGAAAACTAGGTTATTTATGCATGGATTTAAAGTGGCTAAACCAGTAACTAATGATTTTATAGCAGCTGTGCAATTTGAAATTTTCTAATAAAATATGCATTGTGTAGGCCTGTAGGGCGTTAGAACTTGTTCGCTGCTAGACATATACCTATTAGAATTAGAATATTCCGGCAAAGTTTACGGACCTAGTAGGTACATCGAAGTTTGCCAGTGTTAGGTAGTCCAGCACAAACCTGTTTTAATACATTTAGTGCTAAAGTTTGTCCTTCAAATCTTAATTGGACCCGTCATTTTACGTCGCTCTTTTTATCTTGTAACCTTTAACGCTGTAACCAATAAAAAATGTGTTTATAAATACTTCTTATACATAATAATGATTAAGTACTTATATTTATTTACATATTATACATCATATCCAGTTAATAATTTACTTGTAAAAATATTTATTTGTGGATTTCTACTTACATTTATGTCCTAAATTCCCATTTGCGTTATGTGATAGGTACCTAGTAGATGATTTTAAGGATAGGAATCCTGCTGTGTGATAATTCCATAAATGCAATTAACACTCTTAGCGCGTATCGTGACTCCGTACAACGACTGGTTCTATTGAAGCTTGTTTGTCGTGAATTAACCATGTCAGAATATAGGCCTACATTTTACATTTAGTTATCACTTATCACAATAAGTTCTAATCAAGTTTAGATTACAATGAAATACTGCTAACATCGTAAACTTGTAGCAGATCGAATGCAGTAGTGGCTATTTGTAGTACCTAAGCTTGATATTGTATTTAATATTATAAATACTACACTAGTTACTTGATTATTATTTGATACTGCTGCGTATCACGGAAACGCATACACAATACGCTGTTCTGCTTCATTACATTTCTCACTCCATTACTAGTATGTTTTCCGGTGGCTACTAGATTTATCGAGCTTAACTTCGCGGTGATGACTTTGGCAGATCGGGCTCGGTAGTTACCGTCAACGCGCTTCGGTAGCCAATACCGGTCAGTCACGGCCACTCACGGCCACTGAACGTAGCTTAGCGTGGTCGCGTAGTCACACTAGTCACGGGTGGTCACGGCATGAGGCGGCGAGCGGCGAACGCGTAAACAAACCGTGTGAGGTCAGTGGCCCGAGGATTTACGTGTCCTTGAACTTGCCGCCACTCGCAACGCTCGCCTAGACCGCACCCGCATTGTGCTGGTGAGGGATCATCCACGCGCTCGCGGCTTTGTATGCACGCGGCACGTGGTTGCTTTCACTGCTACTTTTATGCTATTTTAAACCATCTATGTATGTACTTGCCTTTCCTTACCATATCCTGTGTAAATTTTTAAAGCGGTAGCGGGTAACATCAATTCGATGTTTACTATGTGTTCTTGTCTAATTCAGATAGATCAATAACAAATTGTGTTATTGTCTACGTTCTGCGAATCTATCCGTATAATTTAATTGTATCATCTATTCTTTATTATTATTATTAGGGAGGACGCAGACAGAATAAGGCGCGGATACGGCGCAGATACGACGTGTTTCATACTATCTGACATGAGTCAGACGTCAAGTCACTAAGTACTGCATCTTTAAGTTAATTGATCACGTTTTCTCTTATCACTGTTATCAATCCGGCAAGAACAATCCCAAGTCCTTAAATCCAATACACATGTTAGGTGTACTGTTTTATAGTCTTTTGTTAGTGCTCTCGATCATTGAATGTACTGATTATTCTTGCGTTCGTTAATTACGATACTTATTTTTATCTAAAATCTATCCATAGTCGATATTGTCAGCTTCTTTGTTAATAAATCAAATTACCTACATACAATTAGCGTGATAGCTGGGCAGACCTGTGACTAATCTGTCAGGATGGGATAAGGGTCAGTAGGTCTACCCCAGATCTGAGCCGCACTAAGGTTAGAAATGTTAGGATTTGCCAAAATTAGGGAGTCAGATTTTATCGCTTCTTTCCTTCCTTTCCTATTCTGCCGGTATGCCATTAGACACCGTATTGTGGACCACCCAATACGTCTCTATTATAATTAAACGTCTAAGTAAGAACGTAATATCAATAGTATTCAAGCGGTTCTTACAACAAGTACCTAGCACGAGCAATTAAACTACAGATTTTTAATGGTAATTGCAGCAAGCATCATTATGCGGGTCCAACGAGCGAGGTCGTTGTAATTTTTACCTACTTCTCCGTGTTGTCTGCCTAGTATCTACCTACATACATATAGCTACACTCATACTTCATTTATCGTTGAAGTACGGGCTACTTGATTGTTCCACGATCGATCGTGACCAGGTGACGTCTACTTGGTATGGTCTTTCAAAGTCTTCAAACTGTTCTTAATGGTCTAACATATTGAAGATACTCTGTAAATGTAATGTGTCTACTTAGTATGGCCCTTCAAACTGTTCTTAAAGGTAGGTATAATAAATTGAAGATCCGTAAATGTAATGTAGTTGTCAATGTGCTAACATTATTACAAATAGCAGTGTTCCTTAATAGGACATCGCAGGCATTGAAGTTAAAGAAAACCTTGCCATATGAATGCACCTGCTTATGTAAGTACCTACCTACATACATAGCAACTTAGTAATTTATTTTAAAAGAAGTTATAGATAATAATATCAAAAGTTATTAATACATGTTTGTACCTATATTTTTAACTTTCGAGTCGTTCTTAAGGTTGGTTCTGGAGATGTGTACAACAGTTTTACAAGATTTGGCGCACTATTTTACTGACCGTTATTTTTTTATTTAACGTACGATACGATGACCATCCCATCATGATCTTGATAATGTGTGACCTTGCGATACCTCTGTTTGCTAAATGTATGTAATCTCCTAATCTCTAGTTACACTAACAATGGAATGATTCACTACCAGAAATAGCTGTTTGTAAATAACAATTACGTGTTTTGCTTTGATTTTTACGTCTCGTTGCTTACCGGTTGGAACATTATTAATTAGTGTTACATGTTTGTACCACAATCGCAATGACGGCGCTGGTAGATTAAACACCCTTGAATATTATAAAGGCGAAATAGATTGACACAGACAGCTTTGTGAAGGAAGAAGAACTACTATTTTACGTATTATCAATGCATATTTATGAATTACCCTTATCAATTGTCATGTCATGTTAACTTATTGTAAGCTATTAGTAAAAGTATATTTTTCTATATGAATAATACCAAGAGAAATGTTAAAACGAATTATGAATACGATACCACAAAATTCTTATCTGCATTAAATATACATTTTTAGCTTGTGACAGTTGTGACCTTTGCCCACGTCACTATCACATCCCTAAAACTTCAGTAATTATCAGAAAAAAAATGTAATCTCTGACTTGATTTACATCCGTCGATGAGATCCGTTTCATTAATGAAGAATTGACGGTAGACGATTGGAAATCGATATCCGCTTAGGATAGTGTTAGAGTCAAATAGAAACAGTGAATCTACCACTGCAGTTGCACAAATGCACACATTGCGTCTTCAGAGACCACGCTCCTTGAACGGCGCGCTGATAACCTTATAATGAGGTTATCTGCAGTAAGTACCCTTATCGCTCTTACGACGCCTTGTTAGCCTCGCGATAACCTCCTGCATAGGTGCGAAGTTCATACATGCCACTTTGAACGTATGTATGTTGTATGTACTGCTCGGCGCCTCAGTATCGATCAATTTGCTCTATGATGGGGTGTGCTAATCTTGATATTCCTCGTTATCTGCTTGTTTATAGAGCCATGTTGTTCATCCTGTCGAGATAACTCTTGTTTTCCTAATTAAGTTGAGGTATATTTATATGCGGTACCCGGAGCCTTGTCATCATCTTACCCAATACACTTATCTTGCATAAGTTTGTTTTGTCTCTTGAATCGAAATCCCCGAAGAATCATGTTCTGCTGGTTCATTTGATACTAATGACTGGATTATAAGGTCGTCGGATAACGCTCATGTATCATCATGGATCCCTCCTAATTACCGACGTTTTAAATGCGAAATCTATTAGAGATAAACTGCGTCGTGCGTAACATAGATTTAGTTGTAATGGCGCAGTTCTGCCTGCGGCTGTGGTCGCCTCGCTCGTTCAGCCAGAACGTGGAAATGGATATGCACTTCCTCGAATCGAATACTATTGATCTCATTGTTTACTACGTATTTGTGTATTGCGAGATTTTCAATGCCCTTTTCAAAGTTGTAACTTGTGTGTGGGTTTACTGTGCTGTCTCTGTATTATGTGGAGCTGTTACTTAGTTAACTTTGTCTTTTTTCTCCGACACTAGGAATTATTTTGTAAGGCCACGAAACTGTGCTGGAAATTAAAGCGATGTTTGAATATCTTAACGAACTGACATTAATTTTGACAAGATACCTGTAGTGGAATAAAAGTCCCTAGTGGTACTTGTATTTCGTGTTCTAGCTATAGGTAAATATTGTTATTAATGCCGCTGAATGTCTTCTCAATATGCTCAAACAGGTTCTAAACTTGTATGTACCATAAAGCAAGAAAACAGCCTGGTTCGTTTATTTCCTGTACGAGCATCACCCTTGAGTGCGAATAAAGTGATAACTAATTTGAGCAAAGGTCAGGCAGTCGGCACGACTAATTGTGCCATAGATTAAAAGTTAGTAGAGACCTCGCTTCTGCCTACAAACTACTTTATAGATTGTCTCCTAGTTGTAGAGCTAGACTGCCTCATACAATTACATGCATAAATTAATAGGAATCTACATTTGAAACCAAGCGTTTCTAAGGAAATTGAATGATGTATATGTGAGCAGTTCGCATATTTTTGTAAGTCATCTGATATATTCGAGAATTTTCTACGTGGAGTACCCAAATTCACGATTTTCTATTATTCTTATTCACTTCCTACTGTAACAAAATTTAGGCACGACCCTAAATCCTCATTTAGAGCGACCTCAATTTGATCTCATTTGGACGTGACTCGCAATGTCAAGTCACTCGCTCTGACAAATGTAGTAAACATTAATGTTAATGAAATTTTTCCCCTAATAGCGTACAGGAAAACATCTGCATACCTTCTAGGATAGGCATGTGGGGGCAGGCTAACGATTGTAGAGGAGAAAAATCTGATATTTACCAGCTGTCAAATCGGCTATATTGTCGCTAGGGTTCATCAATGAATTAAAATTATATAATTTATCACAGTGGCATGTTTCTTGTAGATAATAACGCAGGCGTAGATACTAGAGACCACAGTACAATACTAGTAGTAATATAAATCATTACTTCGATTGAACCAGACAGTGTGGAGAAATTTGGAATAATGCCAAATTATTTGACGAAAAATAAAACAGGAAGCAGTAAATCTTTGTTGAGTTACCCAAAATTAACGATGTGTGTTAAATAATGAAGATTGAGGCCTTTAATACAGATCTTTGGGCATCTGTTACATGAGTAAATCAAAACTAGAATCAAATGTGAGATTGTTTACAGCTTGCTACTACGGTATTGCTATTGCTAAGTAATGCGTATTCGAAAGTACTGCTGGCACCGAAACCTTTCAAAATGAATTACGAGATGCCTGGAACGATATTTACGTGGTGCGAGGCAGAATCATGGAAAGGTGTATCCGCAATACCCTGCCATAATACGGCGCCCTAAGGACTTATACGGCTTACGTTTTATAAATCCTTCACCTTAGAAATCTTTTTTGCTTATCTTCCATTCACTACCTCATCTTGCTTTTATTTTTATTCCTTTCATATTTTTATGCGCCGTTCGTTAATGTTAACGGTTCTAATATACCGGTGAATTTGTACAATGTGAAGGTCAACGATTCCATTAGCGTCGTTTTATTTGGAACTTGCAAACTGTTCTCTCGGTCAGTGGGTGGTGGTAGTGGTACAGTCACCCCGGGAGCAAAGTCCGTGTTTACATTCCTCGCTCGACGTTATCGCGCTTTCTTTGTGCTGTTTTGATTTGTGATATCCATGTTTTGTCAATACGCGTTTGTTGTCTGCGATGGAGATACAAAGTCCTTATTTTCATGCCGTGCGCTACTTCGGCTACTGTTTCAGATAACATTTTGTTTGTATAATTCTAGAGTATTTCAAATATCTTGAGACTGGACCTTACAAAATTTGCCAGCGAATTTGTCATAATTACTAGAAACTATTTTGAGGTATTTTATATCCTCCAGGATAGAACAAAATGGAGTTATATTTTCGTAAGTAACGGATCATTAGAATTACATATTATTTATTTTCTAGCTAGATATTTAAAATATCCAAGAAATGGAGATTAAAAGGTACTTGTTACGATTTATAATTTTGTTCGTAAGTTATCTTATTTCTATGCAGATTTTTAGAGTCCAATTTAATTCTAAATCAAGGATTAAAACTTTAAAGTTGCTCAAGTTATTTTTACTAGAATGTTGTCTTGGTCAATGTACGACCTCTGCATTGCCCGTTAGGGTAACAAAGTCCATGTTGTCATTTCAAGATCAGTTCCCGAGCACGTAGTCACCGGCGGGTCCGATTCGCGGAACAATTGGCGTGGACTTTGGTCCACATTGTCCTTCTTGTTGCCGTTTGTAAGGCCATTCCGTGTACGATTTGCTACCAGTGCAGTAGTACGATCACCTGACGGGACTTTTGTTTACTCTTTGTTGTTTTTGTGGACTGTGGACACTGGTGCTCTTCAGTTGCCGTCCTTCAAAGGTTTGTGTAGTCAGTCAGTCTTGTTACGTCAATGTGGCCAAGTATTTATGTTTAGTGCAGTTTCTGCAAATTGCATTGTTGGATGGAGTAGGTATTTGGCTGTTTCCCACATTTTTCAAGTTCGTGTTTTTCATAATACGTCTCTTTGGAAACAATCCAACTGATTGTGAATTCGTCAGCGTAAATATTTGTGTTAAGATGTTTTGTTATTATTGACCTACCTGACTGTGAAACCATTTCTGCAGTAGGTACTGCTGACTGAAAAGTTGTTTTCTTTACACACAGTGTTTCTGCAAGTTCTCTTTACATCAAGTAGGTTAATACTTTGTATTTATGAGATTCCTAAAGAGAAGGAACAGAATAGATGAGAAAAATTGATAAGAAGACCTTTCAAAACAGCCCTGGGTTATTAACGATTAACGTTTACCGGCGTCGTTACCGGTTGGTGAAGTGGCTATTACTCGCATTGTAACATTAGCAACGTATTGCTCCAATTGGTAGCGGTTATGAAGTTAGTTATGCAATTATATTATTGATTTACAAAACAGAGCATTGTTACTTACAGCTTTATTGATTTCGTTTCACATTAACATTTTTTTTAATCTTGTTCATATGTTACTGTAATCAATCAATTAAAGTTTTTATGTACGTTTTCAGCACATATGCATCGTCGAATGTAGATGTAAGATTTCAACTTGCTACAATAATAACACACAATCCAGGCCGAAATTCTATCCTCCAAAATAGAAGGTCGTTCATATGATCTTATCATGAATTGTATTTGATAATTGTAATTGAAATGTCATTGTGAATTTAAGAAATCGCATGAATTTGTTAAGAATTGCTAGTCGCTACAGATTCGTTATCATTAATCTCAATTCACTTTTTGGAGCGATCCGGTATACTGAAACGGTCGTCGTCACGCATGAAATGGAGCTGATCATTAACGTCAGCCATATTAACTTTAATTAAAGTTAATATACATCGCGGCACTAATTGCCTCGACGGGGTGCGACGATGCGACGTTTTAATAATGTTAGCTTTTCTGATAGCTTCTTGGAACTAATACCCGAACATGTTTTCTTATCAAGTACGACGTTTTTTAAGAAAATTGCTTGATTAGGATCTGAGAATTTGGGTTTAAAATTCTCGGTTTTTTTACCGGAAGGGTGTGATCGTTTGTTATACTTTGACCGCAGACGTTGACAAAGATTAATGTGTCTAAATCTATTACCACATCGGTCATGATAAACGATAACTCGATAATCCTATCAAAGATATCTACGTTGGTTTGTTGACTAGCGACGTCGTTAGTTACTCGTTTACGTATTCGTATGCATACACATTTTCAGATTTTACGTTAGTCCAATGGAAACATTGCTCGAATTACCGTGAACTATTCGCTTTACATAATAAATAAACTGCGTAGTCCTTCAAAGAATTACGTAGTGGGTGTGTATAATTGATTTTTCTACTTGTTCAGATCATATACGTTCCTTATATTAAAAGTAAAAATGTTTTTTGATTTATTGTACAAGCATTACGGATTGTAAAATTATGTAATTTGATAACGTGTAGGCATTAAGTTAATGGCATGTAAATGACATGTTTATTGTGTGATTAATACGCCGACAAGTATCGAGATTAAGAATAATATTAAAGGTAAAGAAATGAATGATTTAAATTAACATTCCAGATATGTCTAAATAAAAAAGATAAAATAGTGTCCTGTAATAGTATTAAAGCAACGTATCGTCCTTTTGCCTTTCCTTTTTCAAAAGTATGTTAGAAACAAAGAACATAACGTGTATAAATGTTTCAGTGACCCGTATGACTCAATTTTATTTGCAGTATAGATATTGCTACCGTTATGAACTTTGTTCGCAGCAAGCTCCGACATTGCCCTCCGATGGAATATCCTGCGCTCGGCCGATTTCCTCGCTCTCGTGGCTGACGTGTTCGCCTCACGTACGATACACTGATGACGTGTACAGTTTACCGCTGTCATAGATCATATTCCTCAGGTTTTGGTCCACTGGCTCTAATCTGCACTCGACGTCCTACCTATTGCCGTGACTGGGTCTACTTAGATCCTACTAACTTAAAAGCTAGGGTTGTCCCTATCACATATGACACATCGTAATATTATATCTGCATACTATCACAAGGTAGATAGGATTATTAGATTCTCTACTAAACCTTTTTTATGAATATCCCGAACTAAAAAGAGTAAAAAGGTGAAATGATCCTGAATACAACTTTATAAAGTGAAGTAGCACTTGAGTAAAGAAAAGCAATGTTTACTGACGATGTCAGAACGGTTCGCACTTGCCGATTCGTTTACTTATATCTTGTGACGTTTAATGTTGTTAACCTTTTGTAACACGTGTGATGCATGCGTCTCTTTTGACCGTTGATTCGTACGATTGTATTTTTAGATTGCAATACGCCAACATCATCGAACTTTGCAAAACAAAAATTCAAACGGTCGAAGTAGCAGATGTGAGAATGAACACAATAACGGGTTGATTTAATTTTGGGTGCTACGTTTTAGTTTTTTATTGCAAAAAGTTACCCAACCAAAAATTGTAAAACCAGATTCTCACACACAAAAAATCGTATGATGGTGACGAGTCAATGTAGAGAATTGTATTATTCATATTACGATGACTCAAGAGACTTGTTCCAAAAATGTACTGATAAATAATGATAATGCATATTTTTATTGATTACCTGTTCGGTATCACCCGACCTTTGTATCCGGCACGAATATGTCGGAATACTGAAGATATTGTTATCGATCAATCTGATTTTCTTTGTATCGCCCTGTCTGTAATGAATGCGTGTAACTAACTGTGTGTTTGTTTGTTGCAGGTTGAAAGAGCAGAGAAATGTTTATAGACGAGAATGAGACGTAAGTGTACCATAATTATTTTTCTGTAAACACCCGGTGAATATTTATAGGGTTACGAATGCATCTTTTCAACAAACTTTTACCTCTATATTATTACTAAAAATTTAAAATTAGAATAGTCTTAAGATCCACCTACCATTTACCCCGAAGAAACATGTCTGTGATCTATCCACTTGAGACATGTCCGAAAACACATCTAAAAGGGCGTACTAGTAATGTCAAGGGTCACTTGACTATTTAGATTCTATAGTATAGGATTGTGTTCTCATCGGTAGATTTTTTGTGAACAAAACTTATTCCATTATTATAAAAGGTCCATTGTATATCTACAATAAAATAATTTCAAATTTTGAAGTGTTCCCACTTAATTTTATTAAATTGAAGTTAAACTTTTTCTATACATTGTAGATACTCAAATAACTATAGAATGGAATGGAATTTAACGATGAGCTACTTCTTTAGTTTCTTATTTATCTTGTTTATTTTCTACGCAAGTTCTATAGGGGATCGATCGCTAATTAACAGGGTTCCCTTGTGGTACGTTGCGTTTCATTGTACTTAGGTATTCCAGATGTGATTTATTTTATGATATTTGCTGTTTAATTCTGTTTATTTGGTTATTTAGCATCTGCTGTTGTTTCACTTAGCAATAGGGTAGCTTTAGAAGATGTTAAATCTATTACAATATTTTAGAAGACTATTGTTTCGCAAATGCTTGGTTAGTCGTATACGTTATGTATACGGAAACGTATTTAAAAGCGTCCAGTTATGGTCTCCAGATAAATCCTTCAGATGAGGATAGTGAAGCATCTCCGAGCCTCAAAGAAGCACCAGTTTTACTGATTATTTTAAAATGTAGTGGCTTCGAATTTCAGTGCAACTTCGAACACGATATTTTGACGACGAGAGGGCTTGACCTCAAGAATGAAATTAAATAAAGTTATAAATAGGAACCAGTGAAGATGCCCTTGAAATTCAAATTGACCTGGGTTCCGACTGTAGTATGAATCATATAATTTGTTACACACATTGCTAATGATGCTTTATTAGTTAGTTGACCGATGACAGTTGTTCTCAGTTCCCAAAATGTTCCCAAGCTAGCCCGTAGCCGCGAGTCTGCCTGGGAGCCGTCCCGGACACCCTTGGCTCCACAAGATAACGGCATGCGGGCCCCCTGCATCTATTAGAATTGGCAGTGTTCCTAAATGTATTAGTTCCGTTATCCGCCCGCAGAATTGTCAGAAATTTAAACGGGAATGTTTTTATCTACGAGTATAATGTTATTAGGATTAAACTAATGAAAATCATTGGGAATCGGAATATGGGGATTTGGATAGATTCATCATTTTGCGACAAGAAATAATGTTTGTTATAAACCTATTTAAATATCTGATTGCTTTAAACAATCATTAAATTACGGAATTAGCCCACATTTTCCACGATTACCACGTTTTCCACAATGGCCACATTTTCGACAATGACCCCGTTGTTTGATCCGACTTTGCTACTGGAAGCCATCTCCTTACCTATTTAACTTCAAACTTCACTTGAAGCTGTTCACTTTGCCGATCCAGTAATCGCTACATTCCGTTAAGCCTTATTTGCGCGCTTTGATTACAATATTAAACCTCGGCGTCTAGCAAATGACAAGATCCTGAGCTATACTTAGTTTGCTTTTAATGTCCAGATGGGAGTTGTAAGGAATTCACTAATGCACCTCCTGAGGACTTAGATAGAATGCCTTATTTATTAATGACGCTTAGGAACTGTTACTATCCCGTCAGGTCTAAATATAATGCTAAACAACAACAAAGGTTGGAAACTACTGAACATATTATTATAATCCACAGTAAAATTGTAAATAGAAAAGTGTTTTTCTTTGTTTGTACGTCTTTTATGAGGCAATGGTACATCTTTATGATGTGGTTTTTCCTGTGAAGACAGTTGGGAGACTGGCGAGTGACATAAACTTTTTATCGTGAAGATGTTTCTTCACCAGAACGTTCAGCATGTTGTGCATTTGAATCCTTCTCTAATGAAGGTAATGTTTGTGAGTTCATATGTTTCTCTATAGGTATGTTGCTATGTTATTACTGAGCGGTATAGCATAATTATATTTTTTTAAATCTTAATCGTATCCAGGTAAGTAGGGGCTAGGAGCTAACTAATCTATACTAATATTATATGTAGGTAAAGGTAATTTTGTTTGTTTTTAAGGGCTAGTTCTCGTAAATACCAAATCGATCATGAAAATTCTTTCAGTCATAAAGCTTCACTTTTCAGAAATACGATAAGCTATATTTAAGTAGCTGTATAGCTAACATACTATATTTTACCGAAGCAAAGCGAGGGCGGGCAGCTAGTAAGTAATAATTCTATTTATACTCATTAGGCATATTTTCGTCGCGTTATCAACGTCCCTTTCTTATGTTCCACTGGCGTTATCTACGGTCGCGCTCGCGGCTGCACATCCGTGTGATCCGCTTTAACCGATAGCCGATAACCTTATCATTGGCTATCGGCGTGGTATATAATAATTGTCGCGGTCATCCAATCTCAGTCGAGTCGGGGACTAAGGTTTGCGTGCATTCAATTATTAGGCTGATCAATATGGGAGCGTACAGGTGAGGTCCATTGCAACTGCGATATTATTATGTTGTTAACGATACTTTTATTTCATAAAAAAATTACTTTATTACTAGAGTTTAAAATTGATATTTATGTGAGTTGCAATTTTATACATTTCTTCTGTCCCGGTGAGTCTAGGTACTATAGATTTGACTAGTAAGTCTAGGGACCTATTCAATGAGGCGCATCGTTACATACGTTGCATACCGTTAAAGGAAGTCTTATCGTCTTTGAATATATCGTGTTTATTGTGAAACAGTTTTAAATAAACCTATCGTACCTAGTTGCGAAGAACCCTTTACGTGCATATAAACTCACAAAATTGCTGTAGTGCTGCTAACTACTTCGGTCGTAGTAAATTATTTAGTGTTACCCTGACTTGCTGACCGTGTCTTCAACTTTATTTTTGTTGTACGAACTTTTTGTGGCTATAACTCGTAAAAAATCCATTTAAATTATATACCGTGAAGGACATGGCGTATGTTATCCTTATTTATTTCATATATATTAGTATTTATTTTCGTGAAAATATATGAATGCTGTCGCTACCAATAAAAACATCTTAGCAAAAATAAGTCCTTACTTTTTATTAAAAAAAAAGGATAAACGGTTACTGTGAATCATTTCTAGAAGATCGATAAGTACCAATATGCAGATGCGGGTTTGTTATACACGGAAAAAAAATAATAAAATAAGTAACGCTAGAGTTTTTCCACGTCGAAATAAACTCGATTACTTACCTAGTTTGCCATTTATGAAATTAATATACGTAGGTACGTTATAGACAGATATACGAAAATAAGATATAACGTACGTAAAGCATCTACTTTAAAATGTTATAGGTATATACTATATACATACTTTGTGTGATTGTAGACTTTTTGTCAAAAATAATAGCTAAGTTGTTACGTAACTAGATGATCTCCTATAGCATGTCTAGATAGCTACATACAATTTACTTTTAGGGACATAAAATTGCGGCAGGGGCGCCACTCGTTCATTTTAATG
>DWKA01000657.1:0-15257 GCA_018249155.1 Panoquina ocola ocola
GATTTCATAGTGACGCATGACGTTGCACTGACATCGCATCGCAGCATCGTACGAGCGATGGCAATAGGACAGCGCCTTAGTAAAACTTATTTAGAAGCGAAATCAGGGAAAGAAATTGAAGAATATAACACTGCGGTGTTACACGCGGCATAGATGGCGTTAGTAGTACAAAGAAAACACAAAATTATTATTTTGAGTAAAAAAACATATTATACAATAAACTCAAGTAAATTTAAATTTTTAGGAATTCAAATGTTAAGAAGTTTTCACTTCATATTATAATGCACACAACCTGTTATTTTAAATACTTACAATTTTTTTTAAATCGAATATAGAGAACATAAGCAACATTTTTTTATTATTAACTGTCTATCTGAACTGAATCCACTAATTCAAAAAAAGTGCAAATAAATTAAATAGCAAGTTGGTAAGTATATTCAAACGAGACTTCGAATAGATATTAAAGTTATATTCCATAAATAGTTATTTATTATCTCCAAATAGGAGAATCACGTCAGTGACGCGACTGTTCGGTTTGGCGGCTGACAGGGCGCGGCGAGCTAGTGTTGTGCCACTTTACCCCGCATAGACCTAACTATGCATAGACATGCATATGCACGACAAACATTTTACTTTTTTACCTAAAATATAATACATAATTTAATGCTTGATGGTAAGTGGGATGTTATCTAAGATGATGAGCGCTATAATATTACTGCATAAAAATATTAGTCTTATTCATACGCATAGTAGATAGTACTATATCTATATTTGAGATAATTACAATAAACACAATGTTTCCCTTAAGAATATTCGCAAAATATTATTTTGTAGATGAAACCTGTACAAACTGATGGTAACAAATATGTTAACTACCAAGATCTACATAATACGCAGACAGTGTCACTACTACCAATATGATAAGAATTTCTATTTCCGTCGTTATAATAAGAATTTCTATTAGCTAATATATTTTTACAGAACGTTCCTGCAATATCTATACCTCCCAGCAATTTTACGCACCCAATATTTTTAATTAATTGAATCTGCCACTTCTATATCTTTCTATGTACCCACCGCCCAAGCTTTTAGACTTGCACAGCTAGCTTCTAAACTTTAAGCTCTGCTCATATATAATTCTAAACCAAGCTTTTGTTCCGCCGGGAAATAGCCGAGAGTTTCATGTTAAATAATTTATCCGTGTGGCTTCACTTGCCTGCAGAATTACCCCTAGTTGGATATACTGGGAAGGTATGCTTCGGTTTAATCAGTTTAACTTACAGTGGGATATTATTTTTCAAGTTTTACACCTGTACGAGAGTTATGGACTAGTTAAAAATTTTACTGACGTAGCCGATAGGTGACTTACGAGGATTTGTGGTGTGGATAACTTTGATAAGAATAAGTTACGCATTACCAGGTACGAGTAGGTATAGGATAAGTCAAAGGTATTGGATAAGCCCAGAGCATAGGTAGCAACATACCTTTCTAAGTAAGGGGACCTAAGATTCCTTCTAATAAGCAGTTTTCTTTATTCTTTGATTTTTTCATTTGTAATATCTCATTTGTTTATAGTATAAATAAATATCTACGGGTAGAATTAGAGAATCTTATGCTAAGTACGTGTGTGAGCACTATACACAACAGAGTGTATATTTATAAAATATTCAATAGTTAAACTATCCAACATATCATTAATTTTAGCTACATCATTTGGTATTACGCAACGCTAAAATAGAATTCAATCAAAATTGTTCCCGGCAAAAATCAGCTACAAAATCTACCGTCAGCAATTTAGACTATAAATCAGCACTGAATGAATTTAGCTCGAAACAACGAAATTGGAGAGATAGTAGACATATAAATACTTTTCTACGAGCATTGAATACGTTGGAATCCAGCGCAATGAATTCGGACACGCCCTAATCAACAAATCTCGCGTCATCTTTGCTAACAATAAATTCCTTAGATCGTAAAGTTCCGTAAAATGTTACATCGCATTCTCGCGAAACGGGCTCTAGATTGAATCAATTTAAACTCGAACCAAAACCTCATCTGCGGGGGTAGGTACGTCCCTATTCCCTAATTATGCTCACAGAAGGTCCCGATTCGCGAAGAGACAACCTTGTAATGCAGCTGTTCTGTAACACGACGGAGGATTACAATAATACTCCCGAACAAAATAGCACACAATCCCTCTTATAATTATTCCACGGACTGCAAATTTAAATTTGTCGAGGCATAATAATCTGTTTTAGGCGGGGAGGGAACAGGATAAGGGTTTTCAAAATGGCCGCCGTAAGATTTCGTTCGGTTATATTAATTAAATCTTCGTTATTTATGGGTGAGCTTGCGTGCCATGTGTTGGTTGTGATTTATGGTTTTTGTAGTATTAATTCCACATTAGGTTGTTCTTGGTGTGAAGTATTATCTGTATTGATAAATAGGTTAACAATTTTGAAATATTTGGTTGCATTTTAATGGTTTATGTCTTACGTTAGTAGGTATTTACTGAAATAATACCTAAATTAGCGCTTACTCACTGGCTCAATATATTTTAAACTTAAATTCCTTTTGTATTATTATTGGATATTTATCACTTCTCAATTTCTTTTAATGTCGTTATTCTTGTGTATTTTTAAGTTAAAATTAAGGAGCTTCGATACCTACTTTATAAGTTTAAGAATAAATTAAGTAATTGCTAAAGCACCTTTGTTGAATAAAGAAATAATCGTCTTTATTACTATTATTGTTCCAAATGAAAAAGGTAGTTAATAAATGAACCAAATAATTTTTCTATGGCTTTTCTTCTTCAAGTTACAAGGAACACAAAGAAACATTATGTACATCGGTACATACCTAATTAAGTGCAAATATATACCTAATATTTTGCTTAGAAATAAAAAAAAGCATCAGAGCAAATTTATATATCTACTTACATTTCTATTAAAACGAACACAATTGTTGCTTAACTCTGCAGGTATCAAAAATTAGGGCATCCCCACCCCATCCGTCCACCCTTCATCATTTCACCCCCGCGATAACTCAACCCGAATGAGGGGCCCTTGAGAAAAATAGCTCGAAAAACAGACAAGATTTAACTCGTCCCAGTTTTAGGGATTAATTACGAGTGAACGTTTTACGAGGAAAAATCCTCTGAATGTTTCCTACAGCCCTACAATTATATTTATATAAAAAACTAAACAGTCGGCTGAAAAAAACTAAGATTTAAAAGCATTAAAAACATTTTCAATAAATTCATTATTCAGGTTTAACGTCTACAGCGTAGCCCTGTATTAATTCAAAGTTACATGTATATATTTTAGTGAAAAGATTCAAAGTTACGAAAAAACAAATGAGCATCTTTCGCCATTTTCATCACGAGTCTACGCCCAATAACATGTTGCATGGAGGCGGTAACTAATTTATCCTCATTTGTTCTCAATCTTTCTTCGTTCCCCATTGAGATTAAAATGTATTTAATTGTTTTAATAGGTAATGCATAGGTACTTTCTTAAATGCATCAGGTTTGAGATATTCTCTAAAAGTCAAGTTCAGTCAACCCTTGGCGATGGTTAGAACAAAGTATCGATAATATAACAGGATAAGTAGGTGAATATTATAGCAAGTAGACCATGGGACATAAAATAACTTTTAAAATAGGTCGATAACAAAGTAGGTGTATGTATCGATCGAATTAAACCCGTAAAGGTAGGTAGGTACGCCCTTACGGGTACATCGTTAATCTAGTCAAATGTAGCGATGTACAGCGATTTGGGAAACGGGTCGGCTGTTTGATGTTTTATCTCCCGTTGTACAAAAACTTTATTTATTTAACCCAATCGCTCACAGTCCTTTGAACTGCGTATCGGACTCGGGAGGTGAATGGGACGAATTAGAAGAATTAATAAGTAAATTGAATCACAGGCGAAGATGTAGGTATGTTACATGTGACTGATTATTTAATATCTTTTAATGATGCTGAAACATACAATGACATGTTGTATAAACAACTTTAAGATTACTTAGATACTTTAGATACTTTAAGATTTAGACAAAACAATAAAGAGCCACACTGAGTAAGTCTTATCCATGTAGGATTCATAAGATCAAGTCTTTTTCGTTATTGAAAAAGCCTAGAAGTATATCAGTATAAGTAAGTATAGTATAAGTGACTCTAGGATATTATCTTATAAGGTCTGAAATATAGTCCGACACGGCTTGATAACATTCAGAAACAACTTTATATGCGCTAAGTACTAAACTGCTACAAGACGCGCCCGCAATTGCTTTGTCCAGACATTTAATTTGCACGAAACATCAAGCTAAGCAATTAAGCATAAGTATTAAGTACTAATAATACACAAATAAACTCACACCCAAACTGTTACTGTGTAAACATCACAAACACCCACGACTCGAATACAAACATTCACCTATCACCTACCTAATATCTGCTCTCGTAAAGAATCGAAACCTGGGACCTATTTATTTTATTCTCAACTCAAACCTGCCTCTATAGCATGACAATTCATGTCCACAAGTTTTCTTTGTCAAACAGAATGCTCCCCTGTAATACGATCCAGGGCTGTCAACAAGTTAGGGTGCGTCAGGAGGTGAGGGTTATCGAAGATGTCAGGTGCACGAGACGACGCGGCGACCCTCCTCAAGTGTCGCGATAGGACGTTGACAGACATTAATTAATTTGTCTTATAGCTACCTCACTAGATGCGAAATGTACAAGGTTTTGGAACGTAGACAGAAGAACATAAGAATTGATTAATGTAGACATAGGGTTTTTATAAACTTATGCTTGCTAAAAACCATAAAACTATGACTTCGCGTCATGTTAAGACGACTTAGTCAACATCTTAAAAATTAAGGTAAGGTTATCGAAACTTTTGATGACATCATTACGATGATGATATTGTTTCTAAAGATAACAGAAACGATAAAAAACAATCACAGAGATTCTCACTTTCACAGAATGATGAAAGAATGCATTTTAGGATAATCACTGCATTTCCAGTCAACAATATGCACGGCCCATCAATGTCCATCAAACACTTTGCTCTTTAAAAAAGGAACATCGTAAACAATTTTTATATTTTTTTTGGTCATCGTGGAAGCGCAAATGCAGCAAATGCAGAGTGCAGTGTCCACGGAAGGCGCCTCTCTGTGTCCATTCGGACCCATAACACTCGGCCCCAAGGGTTGGACTTCTTTTCACTTTAACACGACAGTTTAACCCTTCAGTGCTAAATTGCCTAATGTTGAAGTAGGCTGGTTTTAACGCTAGCTGCAACGAAAACATCGGAATCTAAAAATGTTAGTTAAGTAGAAAATATAATAGACTAGGTATTTTTGAAATTTTTGACATATTACGGTAACTATGTCTCCAACCTATCTCCCATTTTCTTTTGTCGTATTACTTATGGGACATCCTATATTCCCCAATAATCTGCCTTGGAGCATCGTGGTAGTGTATGCTCTAAACCTCATTATTATGTACCTACGACCCATGTCTCGTACGTTGTAAGGAATCATTAATAGTTTACAGCCGATTATAGAATTTAATTTCATAAGAGTTTGCAGTGTCTTATTTTTTAATACCAATGCACATCATGCAATATCGGTAAAAATTGAAATCGTTTAGCTATCACGGTTCACGAGATACGTCCAGCTGACAGACAGACAGCGGACGGACAGACGGGAAGACGAAGGGCGAATTCTTCGTAATAGGTTCCCTTTTCTACCCTTTGGATACGGAACCCTAAAAAGCCGTACGTTGTTACTAGTCTACATTACGAATATAATGTAAAAGTGGTCCCAGACAACAAGCGTAGGCATAACAGAACCAACTGAAATAATTTATCTCAGCATCAAGCTATCAAGAGTTCCGCTGCGCCGTATTTGTCAGACCTTTGTTCTGCCCTCGCAAATTGCGAAATTCGCCTCACACTTTCCAAAAAATGTTGATTATCATCGCCGTACGCAATTCCCACAACGGAAGCCCTTTTGTTATTGTCAAATTAGCCAATCCTCAAGATAACAAAAACATCCCTTTATTCTAAGGGACAAAGCCCTTTTTATTGACGAGCGAAATTTATTCAGGGTAGGCTTTAACTATCTTCCCTGCATATAATCCGGGTTGGCAAAGGGTGTATGTAGGGCTGGGCGAGGATGATTGCGGTCTTCGTCCTACAGGGACCTTTCCACGTGAAAGATATATCTTTTGACAAAATTAAAGGGGTCTCTTTTCGTAGGTACATTCATAAAGTACCGTATTAAAAAATTTTGTTCGACCGTACTGGATTACTTTTTTATGTTTTTAGAAAAGAAAGAAAGAAAACAATTTTAGACCTTAGTAGGTATATAATGTTATGCTGAATATTTTATTTATACAGGTACCTACAGCAAAAAGTAAAAAAAGTTTAAAGTGAACCAATGCTTTTATTGAATCGAACCGACTAGATATATCTTCGTAGCATATCGTATATTTGTATAACCATAGATAACTAGCCAATTACAAGTCAAAACCATATTATTACTAGATAGTTATAGTAGTACATAGTAATAGTTAGTTATAAGGATCTAGGTAGGTACCATTTATATGGTGTTTACGTATGTGTTAACATAGATTAATAATAATCAAAATAGCAAACAACAAAACGGGTAAATAAAAACATAATAGGCAGAATAACATGTTAATTTTATGGCGATTTAAAACAGCACGTATTTAGAACTAGCGAAGCATGACATGTATATCAGGTAGGTATCTAATTTCACTGTTGTTTTTATTCGCATCGCAATTTCAATGGGCAGAATAAAATGCAAATTTGCATTCGTTTGAAATAAGCGTATCAAAAGCAAACAGCTTCCGTTCGTTTTATTGAAGACATAAAAAGCTGCCATTTGGGAGGATTGAGGCAATTTCGACCATCCTTATATGTAATAAGGGGTGGAGGGAGACAGGGGATTAGGAGGGTGCGTCTTGCAAACGGCTCTGCGTGCCTGGCCGCGGGCGACGGCGATTTGTCCCTAACGTCCCCGCTTTACCCTTATCTGAAAGTGATGTTAAAATTGAAAGGACGCACTAAAGACAAGGATTTGTTTTTAATATTCACGAATTATTAATTAGTGACACAAAAAATTAAATAAATTATTATAACAAAAACATACTCTCCTTGTTTTTATCTGATTGAAAAAATATTTTCAAATATGTACATGACGAATGAGCGTATAAATCACCTGATGGTGAGTGGCCGCTTATGTCCATGGATATAAATAATTCTGTACTAAATTATACCTAAAAACGTAAACAGAGACATTGAAAAACAGGAAGATATAGTAAGATGTAGATTCGCTCTATTTTTAGCTGTCCTACGTGAATATACCTGTACTAAAAAATCTGTTTATCTAAACCTTCTCCGTCGTCACGGTGACACCCAGCTTAAAAATTGAAAACTATAGAAAATACTTTGAGAACCACAGCCCACGCGTGTTTACGTCGTAAAAGGCGCTGGCGGGGGACACAACCCTTGTAACACCCACCGACGTGCATATTAGCTATAGGTACCTACATATTTGTAAATATGAACATTCGACATTCAAAACAAAACGGACGATGTTCAACACTGATCTAAATAATAAGCTTTTATTAGTGAAAATAAACAAGTGAAATTAAAGTATCCTACGTAAATGATTGTTAGTGGTAGATCTAATAATCATAAGTGCATCAGTGATATATGAATAAGTATAATTATGATTTGGAAAATATTTTTTATATTAAGTCTATTACAATTACGTAGGTATAATTTTGATTTGATTATGGTGAAAGTTACATGTTTAAACAAAATATGTGTGGTGAATAAAATATTCTTACTGTGTAAAAAAAAACAGTTATCAATTTAACAAAAACTTTTACATTCATCAATGTGTAACCTGATTTGACAAGAAAAATATAGCTTAACAATCATGTATGTTATTTTATGTATACTGGATTATAAAATTATATTTTAAAATAGTTTAGTAGTCTACTGACACAAAAATCTACGAAGATTTTAAATTATAAGAAAAAAGATACTGTTCCAAGTTTGAACAAAGAATTGCAATACACCGACCGCAATCCCCAACAAGCTTCGCCCGGGATAGGTGTTCCTAACGAGGACATTAACTTTTTCTCAAAAACATGGAATTAACCGGTTCAGTCTGCCGATCCCTCAGAGAATTGCACTTTACGAGGTCCAAGAGAACTCCTGAAAAAATAATTTACATCGAACTTATTACTACAACCTGAGGTTCTGTAGAATTTTTTACAGAAATTGAATTTTGTTACTTAGCACGGTAAATACTTTTTCAATAAACAAACTTTACTGATATCCATGAGCGACGATAAACAGGTAACATGAGATAACTCATTTGTTGGTTTGTCGGCTATTTACGTAAAAGAAGATGTTAACTACATGTGAGGTTTTGTACCATTTATATCCACTAATACTTTTACTATATCCTCTGTTTCTCACTGAAAAACATATCGCATATACCTAATACTTTACCGTGTGAAATAATAAAAGTCTATTTTGACGTTGCTGTTGCAGAGCTACCAAAACGACAGAAAGAGATGAGTATTTATGCTGTGAAACCGTCATATAGACTGCTCCTTTTTCAACGATTGTCATAAAAAATAAAGACTTCTGACACTTACGACAATGTTTTACGGAACCCTAATTAACGTCGTAGAGAATCGAGACTTGTTACCCGTCTGAGCTGCCCGCTCCGCACCCCAGGGGGTCGTTGTTGACACAAACACTGACAGAACTTTTGGTACGCTAGTATTTTACACCGCAATTACAAAAAACTAAATTAATTCTGTAAATTAGCTCCTACCTTTCTACGAATATACTGCCGTATACAGAGTACCTAATACACCTTTTAGATAAAGAGTTGGTTTTGACGTGAGTTTTTATTAATCTACTAGAGTTATAAAATTGTTATACCTCCTTAGTGCTTGTTTTATCATTGTTGAGTAAAATCCCAAGCAGATAATTGCCGAATAAATTTATCTTAATGCCCTCGACAACCGCAAACTTGGTGACAAGATGTATAATTTTCGACACTTTTTTATTAATTCGACAATCAACAGACGAACACATTTCTAATCATTTGACGTGATAACAACACGAGTTCCTCCTTAGGGAGGACGCCCACAGCATAAGACGTGACTGATGTCAGTGACTCATGTCAGATAGTATGAAACTCGCCGTATCTGCGCCGATCCGTGCCACGCATTATGCTGTGGGCGTCCTCCCTAACATTCCAATATTTAACTGTGACGTTAACCGGATCCAAGAACTCGATCTAATTCAAAAACGGCGCTGGGGTCGCGACATTTGACCCTACACGTTCCAAATTCAAGTTTGCTCTATTATAATCTATTAACAATAATGTTTTATAATAAAAAGCTAGCAAAAGCACATAGCTTTACGAGTTAGTAGATTGAATCCCGCAAGTACTACTAATTTAAAACGTAGGTTTAGTTTTAAATTACAAGTTAATTAACGCTTGTTTCGGAGAAGTAATACATTGTAAGGACAAAGAAAAGATGTAGGTATCTGTTGTATATCTGCCAAACTACACTAGGCCAGCGTAATAGACTATGCCATAATGCTCTTCACGCTGTGAAAGGAGTCCCAAGCCCGCCAATGGGACAGTTGTGAACAGTAATAATTAAATAACTATCCCAAGTAAACGAATGATGGGTACATTTATTGTCTATATTCATTAGATATTCAATAAACTATACGAAATTCAATTTATACACACAGCACACGATACAACATGATACACACATGGTAGCGTATGGCCCAAACTCCACCGAAGCGGAGATGTGCCGAGCGGAGAGATGCTTTTTAAACAACCAATAAAATTTTGCTATTCACACATCTCCTCTCCGCTCAGCTTCGGTGGAGTTCACTAAGCGGAGATGTTTTATATTTGTAGGACGAGATGTGAGCGGCATGCTGTGAGCTAAGTGAACGCGTACGTAAGCCAGCACACATCTCCGCTTCGCACAGCTTCAGTGGATTCACCTGAGCTGAAAAACATCTCGTCTCGCACATCTCTGCTACCCAGCACACATCTCCGCTTCGGTGGAGTTTGGACCTATAACTTGCTTGTAAATTTAAATGATCTTACACGTACATTGATAGAACAATGATTATAATATGATGAAACAGAAGAGCGATGTATTGGAACTATTATTAATTTTAGTAAGACATTCTGGCAAGAAATGGACGACGCTGCCCGCTCGTTTGTTCGCAGATAAATAAAGATTATTAAATAATTGATAATTTTTATTCGTCGGTAACAATGACCACTACCTTCTAAAAAGTTGTATGGAGGCACTGCAGATAAATGTACCTATTAGACGACCTCTTAACAGGAGTATAAAGCTTATCTGCAAGCGTCCCTGGTCGCAACATCTTCACCTTGAAATAGGAAACTGCTTAAACTTACCTTACGGCAGCTTATCTGAATATTTCCAGCGTATGTAACAATAAAACGCATCACAACATCTCAACACCCAATTCATTCCATAATACATAATATGACAGCCCGTAAACGAAGTCGAATAAAAATGTACTCACATTTCTGTACTTTTTCACGTTCGGTTACGCTATCGCTTCGTATATATTTAAAATCATGAGCTCTCATTGTGAAAGTGATAATGACATTGAGAATTAAAACCCAATGCACTCGTCCCATTGACCGGCGAGCGGCCGACACGAAAAAAAAATCAACAACACACTGTCCAATAAAAACGTAAAATTGCCGACACTGACATTATCCTATTACGTCATCATTCCATTCATGAAAACGGCGGGAAAAAAACAATCGCATCGGAACACGTGTTAAGCGGTGGCTTTAAATTGCGGACGTCGAAAAATATTAATTATTAATTAACACGGCGTCGGTGAATTAAAATATTTTTATTGGCGGCGAAAGGCGAAAAGTTGGAAGTTAATTCGGTGGCCGCGATGGCATTGTTTGCGGGGCGCGTGCATAAAAAACAGATACGAGCGCGAAAAATACAGACAAAACGGCGGGAAATAAAAAACTGAAACGCGCGGAGCACGCTGTGATTTAAAAATAAAAACGTCGGACGTCCGTAATGAAATCGAAAGGCGGTTCGTCGATAGCCATTGGAAAAAGGTAAAAGACGAGCGCCACTTTCACGCGTGAGAATTTTGGCTTTTTTGGCATCGGCCGCGGTCACAAAGCGGTTTGTGTTTTAGCGGGTTAATAAGAAACGGGTCGAAGGTTGCGGGAAGAACTAGAGCACATGCGAATAAACATAAATGTGCCCGATCAAACATACATTTCTGCCGTCGGAAGTTGTATTGCAAGTGGCAAAGATGTACTTTACCAAATCGTAGAGAAACAATAACAAAGAAGGAAAGGAATAACAAAGAAAGGAAGATAATTAGGCACTTATCAATCGATATTGCATCCTATGTAATGTCATGTACCAGCTGGTTCATAGGATCGTCTTAAACGGAGACAACACAGTCCAATCACTCAATATCATAATCGTTATACTGTTATGTTCTGGTACAAATCAAATATCAGTCGCCTTTTCCTCTGACCTAGATTTGCTACCAAACAACTCTGACATTGCAAGGCCAAGATAGCGGTTTCAAGTTTTTTTGAGAGATGAAATTGTAATTGTTGATAACTTAGACTGGCTGAATACAAAACAGACCATTTCTCAATTAGTACTTATAAAGTAAAAAATAATCGGTTGAAGTCAATTAGAAGTAAAAAGGCTGTTACGACCACGGAATTACTAACACAAGGTAATTCCGTGGTTACGACATATAAATTCACCAACAGTAAGATTACAGTTATTTTACTTTGAGACAAACTTGCAGCTCTTTAGAAACACAATAGAAAAAGGATGTACAATCACATAAGGCCAATTACAAACTTCCACACAGCATTGAAAACGCCTATTATAAAAGTAGTATGTATAGGTACCTACTAGTAGATATACTATAACTGAGGTAACAAGCAAATTACTTCACAACACCCATACACATGCCGTACACATTTTCTCATAGAAAGTATACTGCATAATCAGCTATTAATTTTAATTGGAATACTAATGAACGTCCACCGACGCGACACTGTAAATTACCTGCTTTGGCGAGCTTAGGCCGCGCGCCCAAAAATATTCTTGTTCCACACAACCCACACCTATGAATACGGATTAACTAGAAATGTCCTTAACGAAACAAGAAAGGAAGAAACTACTTTGCCTAACAATTCCTAGGAATTGTTACTAGTAACATGTCTCAAGATGTCCAGGCTTTAGTCCCATCTAACGGCTATTTAAAGACTGTAGAAAGAAAAAATAAGGAAAGAAAAACATTCATTTCATAAAACAGTTACTGTTACTAATAAGTAATAACATTGTAAAGATACAATACATACATAAAGGTATAAGTAAAAGATACTTCAGCGAAAACCAGATGAATCCAAATATCTCAGGGTGTGCCTACTACAGCAATAAAAATAATCCTTTCTTTATTCTATCTACCTCCTATGTTTCAAACACGTTATTTCATTTCACTGATTATTGAATTAAAAACATAAATTTGAAACTCAACAATACCATAACCGTGAACAGTACGAGTATGACAAGAGTAAAACGTGAGAACCTATCTGCAATCCTATCTGCAATGCCTTTAAATCATTATCTGGAAAAAAAACAAACTCGACTCAAAGTGCCATTTCTATCTAATAACCGTTCTGTGTCCCGAACACTCCATTAATAATAATTTTCCACACTCTTTACCGTTAATTCTTTATTACCTGAAAATTTCAGTTGATTATGTAAACGGCTAATCCGAGGGCGCTTTTGTTCAACGTGACGTTATTTCAACGCAGATTAATGGGCAACTTACTCGTAATGGTGTCCTCAGACAAAGCGGTCACGTGATTTATAGCTTCAACCCATTAGCAACTTAACTTACTGACAAAACCCTCAATTTGAATCCTAACTATCAAACACCAATAATACTTATCTTGTGCTTTCAACTTTTTTAATAAATTAAAAAGTTACGACACCGTTTATCCCAAATATCTTTTAACATTTGCAACGTACTTAATAACAAAATTGTAGCTAACGTTATCAATGGCTATCCTTGGAAATTCTTTTATTATCTCATAAAAATAGGATTTTAGGGTAAAAAATTAAAAAGGAACTCATTACACTCGGGACACCCTACACCCTGTAATATAATAACCCTCCCACGCCTATCGGGTCATTACTGCGTCCCTTCAAAATATTCTTTCAACAAAATTCACCTCCGTCCCTTCAGAACAAAAAGGAAATCGCTGCATCACGGTCATTTTTAATTTTGCCGTAACGACGCCATTGGTGGTATTAAACGTCCGCCATTAGGCGTTTACTATCTGGAGCGTGCATCTTCAACGGTAAATGGACGGGAAAGGGTTTGGCTTGGGGTTTTTGGGTTGGTACTTGCTGCAAATTTATTGCTAATTACTGGATAAAGTTGTATGATAATAACAAAATGCGTTCATCTTGATACAAGGAAAACATCGTCAGCTATCAACCTTCATGGTTTGTGAACACTAGGATTGGGTAAGGACTTATATAAGGGTTACTGATTTTTGTTTTTAATTAATTAAGTAAAATAAACAACTCTTTCTTTCTTTCTTCACTGTGAACCAACTGGGTATCAGTTCATTTGTTTAGTAACTGACGTAAAAAAAGAATGCCTACTTTCTCTTAAAGGATGTGGTGCGAAGTTATCTAAACATTAGTCAGTTTACACAACGTCTCCATATTAATATTAATAGCGCGGCTCATGATTTGCATTTCGGCCCTTCATTTTCCCCTTTGGTGTACAGTCTCGCGCAGAAAACTCCCAAATGATGGACGTTTGAGTAAATGGTGCGAGAAAAAATTACACCAACGTACATTTGGGCGATAACGCGTGAAAAGGCGCACAAAATGTGTAAGCGAATTCTTCGAGTAATGAGCAGAAGTTTTGCTTGAAATGCATTATTAAAACGTCGCACCAAAGTTTTATGTGTGGAGAAGCTTTGCTGATGTGGAAATGTTTATGCAGTATGAATTAAAAGTTTTTTATTACTTATGTTTTTGTCGCTTAAACAGTTTGACTAGTGCTTTACAAAATCCTTCTATTAAATTAAACTTTATATTATTAAGAGCATTATCTAAGTAGACTAGTCTTCCGCTCGCGGCTTCGCCCGCGTTGAATTATGACTGTAACTCAGTGTAAAAATTTCTTTTTTCATATAACAGTTTTTCCCCCTTTTCACCCCTTTAGGGAGGGATTTTCGAAAATCTCGTGCTCCTCTACACTTCATAAGGAATCTTCACACTAAATTTCAACTTTCTACGTTGAGTAGTTTCGGCTGTACGTTGTCCATCAGTCACTCAATAACGCAAGAGTTTTATATATACAGATAATATCTACAAAATTCACACGGTAAAATATATAGTACCTATACAAAGTTAAGCTGGCCTGTTAATATTCTATCAAGGTTTAGTGTACCGATCTTCAAGCCTAATGAGTAGTAAACACGATGGGGAGGTTGGGCTTCGTTTCGTAAATGAGCTGCCGATTATTTGCCCCTAAACCGGCCATGTTTACCCGCACCTCCTCCACTAATTGATGGGAACCGTTTGTACCCCTTTTTGCCAAGACCGCTGTAATGGCCTCTCTGGAGTGAAATATCTTTTCGGTTTTTGTTTCGAACCCTTTTTGGGTTTTCAGCCAAGCCTTTCATAACGTCAGTTACACGCAGAATTGTATCAGTCAAGGGATTATCGGCTCTACACTGAATATGTTTGGTTTAGAATTGTTGAGCAGTGGAAAAGAATGAGGCTTTTCATTTTCTTTTCTATCAGGCAGATCTAATGTAATGGAGTTATAAAATATTAGATTCCAGCGTATTTCTATGTGATCCAGAGTCACATTAAATTATCATTAATTATTATTTTGTATTATAATTATAATAATGTAGGTATTCTTTAACTGAGCGAAATCTCAAGTACCTACAATCTTTTTTAGATTGTGTAGATTGCCGTTCTTAAAATTTAACACAAAGAATTTGTGTTCACGTAGGTATTAATTATAATAGAAACAAATACTACCACCTCATTTTCTCCTGTTCCCTTTTTTTCCTTAAATAAATAAATT
>DWKA01000658.1:0-15254 GCA_018249155.1 Panoquina ocola ocola
GTGGTAGACTAAAAAACTGACGGTCATAAGCGTGCCTTGGGCACCCAAATGAATAAATGATTTTTGATTTTGATATTATATGCAAAAATCTTCAAGAGCTGACGATCCACCTTATGGACTGGCTTAGGTCCTGTCACTGGTCTGGTTCCAGGTCTGTACTCTTTGGCAGTTGACTCAATCCATGTTTTATCTATAACCTCCACCTCAAATGCAAAAAGTATTCCGCTGAATAATTCCCAAACAAAATTCAGTATTCAATTCAGTATAACAGACACACATGGAGGAAGCATCACGAACCCAATCTGCGGTGTGTCAGCAATCCCGCTGTTACCGCGCCTGTCACAACCGTTTGACTGGCTCGGAATACGGAACGATTGTGGCCGGGTGTACGCACGCTCGTATGGAATATCTGACATCAACTGAATAAGACAGCTGATTGGATATATTTCTACGCTTGGCTACATTGTTGATATTGGTGAGGGCGAATGTCTACGACATTTGCAAATTGGCCCCGCGAGTAACGAGTTTATGGGTGAGGGATAAACGGTTGATGATTTTTTCTGTTTTTAATTCATGGTTAAAGGGTTTCATAGATGGAAGGAATCTTAGTTTGTTCATGTCCGTTCACAACTTAGCTCTAAACCTCTTAAAGTGTAACGGCTATGGTTAGATTGTTGTTATGGATTTGCGATGCCACTTTTTCGATTTTTAAGATTAAGCTAGAGTTGAGCCTAACGCGCATTTTGTCAAGCTTTTGTTACCGTAGAAATCATCCTCCGTTACACCGTGATTGTGAACAATCGATTTTAAACAAGTTCCAATGTTATAGCAAAATCGATTTCAAACATGCAACGAAATAAGTTACAGAAACGTCACTCGGAGATATTCGATTGTCGAAATTCGCCCCCATTCCCCGGAAGAATCACATCATTTCTGAACGCCCGAAGTTATTGTGCCTCGCATCCTGCTGTCGACGACAGCCACGAATAAGGCAGACGGGTAATGCATAAAATTTGAACGCGACCGCATCCGCTATTCACGAACGCAGCGTTATTTAGTTACTGTCATATTTACAGCGCCATGTTGAAATAATGCACAGCCGTCGAATCTTCCCGCCGAAAATTGTGTTTAGTTTACGTGCGGTGTTGCCAGGTCTAGAGTGCGCTGCGGGATGGGAGGTTAATTGTGAAAGCCGATTGTAAAAACCATATAATTTATTAATCAATATTTAATTTGATTTCTAGTTGTGAGTATGTGACCTGGCACCTGACCTTCATAATATCTACTCATTAAGCACAGCTGATTAGACGTCGACAACCAATGAATACAATTTTTAATTAACCAAAGTCGTCGATGATAAAATTCGTTTCTTCGTCGCAACTTCGTCTAACGATATTGATCTGAGTTACAAACCTATAAACATCCAAATTATTACAAAGGAACTTAAAAGTGTAATAGATTCTATCCTGTACCCTAATTCGGAGTCTGAGTCTGCGTGCCAAGTTTCATCTTAATCTATAGGTACAACGGTTAGCGCGTGATGGAAATACAAACATCGAGGCATCTTCACAACCTCACATTTATATAAGTCGGGTGTAGATACTAAATCATTTGTATTCATGAATAGAAGAATTTGACATTACAACCAATCATTGTGTCACTGTTGGACTCGAATCTGAGGTGTCTTGGCAGACTTCACACACTTTTGAGAACATTATAGAGAATTCTCAGATGTGCAGGTTTCCCCATAATGTTTTCCTACTATCAAAATCATTTACATGTAACACACACAACTTTTTGAAAATTGATGTGCGGACAGGAATTGAACATTGGCATCCTCAGGTCCCTTTAATTGAACTTAGTAGTTTCTAACCTTTCTAACATTACTGCTTACGATAGATATAATAATTAACAATGATACATTTGTTTTGATATTTGAACACGGAAGCACAATAAACTCCCAAATAAACGTGGTTGTTTAATACCGTTACTGAGCACGTACCAACTAGTATTCCGATCAGAAATGTTTCCAACTAACAGTCTATTACCTACTATTACGCCACGGTTTGCTATACAGGTAGAGATTGGATTGGATAACAAAGGAGGTAATTTGTTACTTTTTTCCTTTTCATTGAAATACGTCAGCATGGAACACATGTTTCGATTCGAAAATCGAATTCACCTTTTCAAATTTTGTATTTTTGAAACGCAGGCACTAATTTAAATAGATTGGATTTTTTTAAAGCGTGTCGTTGTGTAAAGTTTTGCAGCACAGATTTATTATTAGTTGATTTAACTGTTCTTTTGTTTGTTTTAATTTTTAACATTGATTTTATGATCCTGTTGCTGTTCTGTTCAAAGCCGTAATAAGTATTTTGTTTCTGTCTTTTAGAAAGCGTATCGTACCCCGATATTGCTTCAATATAATAATCAATTAATCACCATGAAAATATTACAATTCGTAATTGAAAAATAATGCTTATATAAATAAAATCTATTACATTACAAAAAAACAACACACATCAGCTGATTCCAAGACGTTTAGCTGGCAGTGTTGCCGTAAAAAAATTGTTTCCCGTTGGCAAAATATTTGTAAACTCTACCTAAGAAATATTGTGAAGGTCAACGACCTGATTATACTATAATTATTTTATCTTGATACAAGGAGACCACGTCGCCAGATTTATATCCGTTATGAATGACCGGCAGAGGACCTACACGTCTTTTTTATTAAAAGCTCAGCCGCACCTCACTGAGGTGTCACATCGTAAAAATACTAATCTAGCCGCCATTGTGGTCGGTTCTATTATGAAAAATATAAATTCTTTTCACATTTCTCTGTCCGTTGTAAATAACGGTACACCTCGGCACGGGGTGGCCATATTTCACGGAGAGTGAGACGGGTTCTGTACGTGTCCGCGCCTTTTTTGCTCTCGTGGACGTTCTAGTCGGTTTATATACGATTCGCGCTTTAATGGTGTAGACGTGTTCGATTTGATTTTGCAGATATTTTTGATAAAATTATCAGAGAACAACTATATCTTATTTTTAAATCTTTTAAAATATTATAACGACACTCTTATCCACGTAAATGTTGGATTTATTCGCATTTCGCACATAAAGTGTAGTGTAGACTTGTAGTACTTAAGGAGTGCCACGCCGGGTGGCCATATTTCACCGGCTGTCGGGACGTGTCCCGGTGTATCCGTAACGACGCCGTGTGGTCGCACGAGCGAGGTTCATGCAGTTTAGAGGTTTTAATGCTGGAGACGTGGGTCCTTCCGTTCTGAATGCTCGCGCGGATTGTACCAGTTTTATAAAAGATTTTTACAAGAATATTTTAGTTAAGTATATTTTTTCTTATTTCAGTTTTATTGTCAGTTACGTTTTTATTCAGCACAACCCTTTAAGAGTGTTGTAAGGACGGTGAAAACTCGTATATATTAAAGTATTTACTTGCATCAACTGCTTGATGTAGAGTTCGTAAAGAAAACCAGTAGGTATTTAGGTACGTAGACTGATTTTGATGTTTAATTGTAAAATTGACAAATTATTCAATAACTATTTTTTTATGTTTTTATGTTATTTAATGGGACTCTTATGGATCTCTAATCTATATCGCTTCTAACAAGTTGTAATGTCAAGCCTAAAGAATTGAAGCCGGGACGTTTCGCACAATATGAGTATTGAGTTTACTAAGTAAACAACAGGATCGAGTGACACAAACAAAGTATGCAGATGACACTGTCTGGGCGCCAATTTCTCGCAAGCCGACGTCACTCCGCTGAACCGCAATTAATTTGATTTAACGTTTAGGCATAAAGCTTCAATGGCCACGAGTTTAATAATGGACATGTTTTAAAGATAAATCTGTTCATAAACATCGAAAATAAACTCAACGGTATAACGAACGCAAGGTATTATCTCAACCAAAGCTCCTCAGAAATAGCCTGTCTCGGTGGAATTATTTTCAAATTCTCGTTTTTTATATACAGATATAGAAATTCTTTGTTCAAATTAAAATTCTTATAAAAGTTACATTTTGACAGATTAAATTATATGCATACTTAATTTATCGATTTATAAGTTGTGTTATCACACTGACTCACACAAAATAATAAGTTAATTATACTGAAATAGGTTCTGTTTAGTTGTAATTATTTGTCATAATTTCTAAGATTTTAATCTATATGAATAATACCAGCAACGAAGTTGATAGAATCATTTTTTGGGAACAGTTGATCGCAATTATTGATAAAGACTAAAGTGGATATTTTTGGTATTCTTATCTTTTATCTATCTAATCTATTCCGGGATAAGGCAGAAAGTAAAAATATTTAGATAATATATTCCATTGAAATTGAAAACGTTACAAACTCGTGTATACTTTTAATTTCAATCATCCGATAGATTTGTTTACGGATTCTGTAACCATAACATACCTACCAGTTATATTCAACAAACATAAACTACCGTTTAAATCGATTTCACGTTATACTTCATACCAATTTCTAATTTATCGAAGCATATAACTAGTAGCGATATAATTTTATTCCAGTACAATGCAATATGATCGGCGATACAGTAACAAACCGCAACATATTGCAACAGCTTCAAACAACTCCTGCCAGTCCTATTTCTGGAACATTCGGAGCTCCACGATCGGTAAAATCGCAGCCACTTCGGCCTTCTATCTTCGAATCGTGTTTACCAATTTCGCAGAACACAACACTACCTGGTATTCCGCAAGAAACAAACGGGTTTGAAGAAAAAACGTACGCTTTGATGTGTGCTGACTTTTTATTACGTTTTTGTAGCCGATAAACCAGACAGACCACCAAAGGTATCGTCGGCCAAGAAAAAGAAAGAAAGAATAAATGCATCAGTGGCTCTCGAGTAATCCCAAATTTAGGAATTAAGTAATAAATGGCACTTGTCCATACTAATATTATAAAATCGAAAGTAACTTTGTCTGTCTATCTGTCACTCACGCCTAAATTAATGAAGCGATTTAAATGAAAGGCTTGGAGATACTTATTCTCGGAAGGACATAGGGTAGTTTTTAATCCGGAAACAAAACCTGGTGGTGAATCAGACGTATTCTTCCCGAAGCAAAGTGAGGGCGGGTTTGCTTATGGCAAATAAATGTTTCTTCTTTTCTAATATAAAAAATAACCTACCAATAACTAATCAAGACGAGTCTTTGACAGATAATAACGGAATCCAACCACACAATGTACGTTAAGTGTCTGCTTTATCTTTACAGAGATCATCGACCTGATCAAAGTCAATGTTTGAATAGAAACACAATCACATTTTGATTATCATAACTTTTGTTTCAACTTATACTCGTAGTAGGTACACAACTGTGCCTATGACAAATTAAAAACTTGCTTTCAAGTTTCTCTTAAATACTCCAATAAATCCATCTTACATTTAAATTTATTGTGTATGTATTAGCTATTTCTTCACTCGAATCATTCGTATACCTAGAACTGAGACCTGAATTAAATCTTTATTTGTACGTTTTGCGTCAGAATCTTATGGCTCAATGTACTTTTGACACGAACAAAGTGTTTTATAGTGGTCCTCTATTACTTGTAACCACGAAATCTTTTCTGACTTTTCAGCCTTGATAAACACCTTCTAACTTCTAACCTTGATTTAAATCATCAGTTTCCAAGTCAATAAACTTCCTCATTGTAACTGGTTTTTTATAAGCACTAGAAGTATTGGGGCTTCTCTTAAGAACAATTGGAAGATTATAGAACTATAGACCGAAATTCGCAATGGTCGCTAGTAAATAAACTTCACATAACTGAGATAGTCATGGCGAAATTTTAGTTGCACGCTATTTCAAGTTTCCCTTCGTTATTGAAAAATATTTTTAATAACGAGTATGAGAACTACGAATCGTTATTATTACAAAATGACTAAATTACAATAAAAAATAAATCAGCATGCTGACGGATGTCACTATATCGGTTATCACTATATAGAAGCCTATGCGGATGTCACAATATAGAAGCGATGGCGTAGTTGACTTTCGAAAAGTGTTTGTAAAAAACCAACTTCGAATAAAATTGATTTGATTTGATTTGATTTATCAAAATCTGGTATTTAGTTCGCTACTCGCTTAGGTTTCATCGTCGAAACAAAGAACTTAACTCCCCTACGAGAAAGTCACGATCAATCAATATCACCAACTAAGTGACTTGTAACATGGACAAATTTCCCACGTCCGGTCTAAGGAAATTGAATCTAACACAGGCGGAAGTAAGTTGAAATTGTGTTAAACGTTCAGCAAATATACCTACAAAGTTAATTAAAGAAAAATGAACATTACAGTCTTTAGCTTACGTCTTATTATATACTGGAATCTGAACAGTTATGTTGTTGTTGGGGGGAGCTAAATCAGGGCTTTCCGGTTCTAAAGATGAGTCAGCACAGTCAGCAATCAGCAGTCCTTACGGGGCGGTGTCGTGTTGCCTACTTACGTGTCGCATGTCAAAGGAAGCCAAAACAAACTTTGCTTTACGGTACATTTTATAAATGCTAACCTTAAACAATAACGTTCGCTTGATATCATTTTGATTATTGTTTTTAGCTAATATTCACAAACAAAATAACGTATGGCACCCGTTACACCCTCAATCTGGTTTGTTATCTTTGTTGCTCTCAGTCCAGATTGACTGTGTAACGTAGGTATCGAAAATCTGAAAATCAAATACGTTGCACAGTCAATCTGGATTGAGATCAATGATCACGATCAGGAATCACAGTCTAGATTGAGTGTGTAACGGGTTTCTATTAAGTAGCTACCCAATTAATCGTCGGTTGTTGATGACTCGTAAATAAAGAATTTAGAATTATTTTAGAACAAAGCTTGTGTATCTCGTTAGATAAACAAAAGAAACATAAATTTGATGAGGCAGCATTTTTAAGTCTAGATGTCCAATAAAGCCGGCAGTGCCAAAGTACGCAAACTTGATTGCGGTGGAGATACCGCCAAGGTCAGGGGCGCAAGCGCACTCCGTCATCGCTGCGCACCTCGTAAATTAAAACCACAGTGAACATATAAGTAGACAGTGTAGCAACTGCCTACAAACGTCCGAAATCGCACGCACACATAAGACACGTTCACTGACGAGTAGCCTATGAATCATGAGAAGATGCATTGAGATGCATTGACGCATTCCGTAATAAACATAATGTCTAAAACATGAAAAGTCACTACCCTAGGCTTAGTTGCTATACTGGGTCATACCTATACTGTGTTAAAACGACGCATCCGCTCACAACTCACATTTATAAACAAAACGACTGTATCCAAATTGAGAGCTGCAGACATGCGTGTACGCATGTGAAAAGTTCCTTGCTTTCTTAAAATTAAAACTGACTGAATGACGTAATTTCTGTAAAGAGCGAATGAGTTCGCGTCCTAATTATAATATACTAAGATAAACGGCAACAGCAATAGTCTAATGACGACAACTCGTGAACGGAAACGTGAGAAATCGACTTAACCACGGATCACGCTAGTAAGAAACCTTTAAACTTGCAAGCAAAACTATTACAACACATTGTTATTGTGGGAAATGCAACAGGTATAATACCATCAAATCGATTTCCAATATTGTTGGCAAAGAAATTTAAAAAAAGAGTTACCATATTACACGATGATATAATACTTATCCAATATGATTCGCTAAAACCCGTTGCAAATATTTACTTACGCAAGGTTAACATGAAGTAACGTACAAGTCTCAAATTTATACGAGAGAGGCAATCTTGTAACTTGTAAAACTACTAGGCAAAATAAAATGATCAAAATTAAACAATGGAGCACTGTCCATAAGGTGGATAGTCAACGACTTAATGGACACCAGAAATACCGAAGACATCAGATAAGTAGAAATGGAAGAACTGGCTCTTAAGTTTGCAGCCAGGAATACGAAAAATTGTTATTTACAGAAGTAAATAAAGTTTACCAGTTTCGAATACGTAGTCCCGAATTTTTAGAGTCAAATAAATTGGGAATACACCAAACAATACGCGATTCCAAAGAGAGCTAGCTGATTTGTGAATATCGATTTTTAGCGGGCACCCAACTAAACAATGGAGATACAGTAACATTGCCGCGTTATTCTATTCAGCTTGAAAGATGACCTTTGAACTATTGAATAACAGTTCACTCAGAGCTGTTTGCTTTCTTCTTTTTCTTTGAGATTTTGATCAATTACAAGACGAAATCATTGTAGAAGCCAATGAAATAATAGGGCCTCACATCTCACGTCAAGTTTATACGCATGAACGAAGGTAATTAGAGATCGCAAATTACCATGATAATAATGGACTAATTGCACGAATGATACACGGAAAAATCCAGATAGTTCTACTTGCTTCTAAAATGCATTCAATGATTTGACATCTTTTTATCTTTATAAAGTCGTTTCGCAAAAGCAGGTCAATTTTAATTTCACGTTTTTCCTAAAGTTAAAATCTTGTTTTAGTCTATATGCTTTCAGTAATTTATCTCCTCTTCTCGTGGTTCGTTGGTTTATTTAGCGTCTTTCAAAGTGGATCGAGTTAAACCGGAAGGTTTGGTTTAGTTTTTGTCATCTTTTTGCCATACACGTGCATAATTTAGCCCTTCCAAACCGGCATTGATTTAAACCGATTGAACCTAATTTTAGGAACACCATAGCAATTGGGAATTCAGCAATATATTTCTCATTATTTTTGATTTCATGGAATAAAGTACTTGAATCTATAGACTGAATATTTTTTATAACAATTTGGATTCTCTAATTTTCCGACTGCATTAAAACTCACAGATTAATCAATAGATTTGTGAACAAAAACATTCCTTTAGCCTTTATCAGAATATACAAGGCCGACTTAAGCAATCTTTTCCGGAAATCAAGAAAATATATCAACAATATTAATTAACTGACCCATTGTGCTAAGTGCCAGGGAAAAGCGGTCACAGATCTAGTGCTCAAACTTGGTCCTAGTTTATAGCCACTTTAGCATTTAAAACTAGGTCCCAGCCCCATCGAGATGAGTTGTGAACACGGTGCCAAATGGGTTAAACATTTTCGAGTATTGAAAACTAGTAGTTTTAACTGTTACTATCTGCTATACTCGTAAAAATAAACGTGTTGGTTATTTCGTTATATGTGACGTAAAATCCCAAGTCAATACCTTACGTACCTACGTCTTATTACTTAGGCAACCATTTCGCGGAGTATTTAATATTTTGACAGTTCTTAATTTATTTAAATTCTTAGCAATATAGTTATCAAAAATAGTTGCTTCATTTGCTTACTTTGTTATAGACTGTACTTGATTATAGCCAAGTGTTAGTAATCCATTATTATTGATACTGTATCTCTATAATAGAGATAAGCTCATTTTCCATCAACACTTTTCTGTTGATGCTCACATTTTAAATTACATTATTTTTCTACACCAAATTGCCATACATTTGGCCTCAATAACAGAACAGCTTATTATTTAGCTAGACCTTTTAGACGTCTTGGAACTTTTACTATACACTGCTAACTAGACAATCCGCCGCCATTCAACATAATCTAATCAATCATTTACATAAACTTTTTACAATTAATTGAATGAGAATGAGGATACCTATTGTAGGTACTTGATAATGGTTTCAATTACTATTTACTACACGCGTTTCCGGTTATTAGCATCGACAACACCACTCAAGACTAACACGGATGTCTGTGTTATGTAAGTAATAGCAGAGACAACAAATTATGGAATTCTTTAATTGCGGAGATGAATTGACTAAGCGACCTCCCGAGCGATTTGTAGGGCCTTTTCAAGGGTGCTGGGATAATCATTTTAGCCAAGTATTCTTTCAATATCGTCGAACCTTTTAACTTGAGCGATGGCAAAACGGAACAAATGTTTTACTACATAATTATTATTTTTATTTTTTTAGACAAAACATGTTGTGTACCAATATCTCAAGATAAAAACTAGACAAAGAGGAGGAGTCAGGAGAAAACCTTTTGTAAGTGCGTGGTCATTGATAGGTATCATAAAAAATTGTATCCAAACAAAAGTAATAAGTAAAGAACTCTTTATGATAAGATGAAATTGTTAGTATTATTTTGGCAAACACAAACATTGATAGTTAAATAAAAATTTTAAAAAAAGATGGTTTGTACGTATATTTACAATACCAAGCATCAGGTGGCTCTGAGTCATCCGTTATCAGTTATTGAACGTAGATAATAAATCTGGTAAGTAAACCAAACAGCTGCGAGGTGATTTCACATTATCAGTTGGATCACTCACAACCAATCCTCATGCTTAATCACTTTACTCAAAACAACAAGTTTTTTGTACATTCAAGATTTCATAATTTCGTGAAATACCAACCCACTAAACTGGTTTCGCCAGTATGTAGTACAGTTAAAATATGCTAATAAACAACCTTTTAATTTTATTTCACAAGTGCTTACTAATGACAAAAATATTATCTCGTCTCATGAATATTATTACATTTTACGTCAAAAATACTCAGTTACATAAGCAAAACACATAATGGGATGGTCATTAAATGATCTACAGACTATAAATTATGTCTTTTGGATTTCCTACTAAGATATTACATATAATACCTACAACAACCTTCAAATTTCATCACTCGAAGAAACAAATAATTAATCCTCACGTATTAGTTGGTTTACCTGATTCATTTAAATTTACACCCTTTTTATAACTAGCAGCATATAAAGCAGATCGCGTGCGTACTCAAGGGCACTACACTAAAAACAAAAAGCCTTACAACATTTTAACATTAACATTTTTTACGATATGTTAATATTTGTACTGGATACATGAATATAGCATACTGATTATAGATATTTTAAGCATTACCAAAATCTAAGCAGATGTGTCAAATAAATGTGAATTAAATATTTATTTTCATTGAATATTTGCCATCAACTTTTAAAATATGAAGAAAATAATTTCAAAAGTCTTCTCAATTATTTTTTAAAAAGTTGTTAAAAATACTAACTAACATAAAAAGTTAAAAAGGCTTTTAAAATTCACGTAATTGACACAACATTTCAACTAAGAATGTATGTACAAATGTACAAAGAATATTAATACCACATGCATCCTAAAATACTTGAGTCAATTGACTCAATAAAGACCCCTCATGCACGATTTTAAATAGCAATTGAACAAATACCCCAATAATAAATGGGATAGATTAATCTTAATTGCTTGTAAATATCTACTGATTGACATTGTTATGCAATATTGTGTAGAAGCTTCTGTTTACATTGTTAAAAACATCTGGAAGCTATTGTAAATATTCATCATACTCATATTACTAAATACTCAATAAAACTAAATAACCATTAATATTGTAATTATCAGTATCATAAAATAAATTAATTAATGTAACAATTGACTGTATGTTTATTTTACATTTACCTGTTTTTAGCTTAAATACAGCTTTTTATGATACCAATTAAAAACTATTAATATAATTATATGGATAAAAAATTAAAATGTTTACATATCGTCAGTGGAAAGTGTAAAATGCTAAAGCGCCATTTTGATAAAAATGACATATATACATCGTTGGATTGGATTTTTTTTCTGCATCCAAGGATGTATATAACTCATTTTGATAAAAATGGTGCTTTAGCATTTTACGCTTTCCACTGACGATATAAATATACCTGTTTGTGCATCTACAGTTTAAAGTCAAATAATTTAACTTAAGAGCAATGCTTTTATTAATATTACACCAAATTAAGATTTAATCAAGATTATTAAAGTCAAGTAATAACATCTTACCATACATGTAATAAACTAGATAGAGATTAAAAATAATTCCTAATTTCTATTACCTAATTTAACTGTGTTTAATTGAATATCTTGAATCAATGCAAACATTATTAGAATGCTAAAGGTTAGACACAGCGTTGAAAAAGAATTTTATGTATTGAGAAATAAACAATATTATTAGAATCATTTATTATTATGCAATAATAGAACCTTGATTATGTCTTGAAAAGTATCAAGATATAAAAATAAATGTCTTTATTTGCAAGTGTGTTAGGTATAACAAAGAGATTGTCACTTAAATGCAAATAATAGAAAGTTATCACACCTGACAAAATTGATAAAGTGTTATGATGTCTTTAATGCCAGTCACGTTTACGCTTATCACTAATCGTGATGTGCACATGTAGGTACATGGCAAAGGTAAAAAAATATATCTTCATCATTAAATGTATATATCTTTATTTCATTACAAATATTGTCACTGCCATCTGCCTGTGAAGATAGACAGCAATACGCCACACTGTGGCTGTACTGTGTGTCACTGTGTACTGGTTATTCTCAGTGTACAACAGAACTGCTATTATTGTAGTTTGTGATGATGACGATGATGATAATGATAGATAATAAACTTATTGGTTGGGCTTACAAATTTCTAAGCTATTCTTTGGTGTTCTAGCCGAAGTAGTGTTTTGTTGAGCCCGTATATAAAAATACACACATACAAAATTCTAAGCTATTCTTTGGTGTTCTAGCCGAAGTAGTGTTTTGTTGAGCCCGTATATACTCAACAATACACACAGATAATTTTATTATGACGCGTATTATGATAATAGAACAAGAAACGACATCATCGTTCGTTTTCACTGAAGAATGCACAATCGCCTTGGATAAACACTCGACAAGGTGAATGGTGGGTAAACGCTGTTTTAACCGCTGAACAAGGATAACACAATAAATCGGTAGGTAGGTGCAATATTTCAATACCAGTCGCACTCAACGACGTACAACATCAACCCCGTAAAACCAGAAACGGAAACACAAATTATAAAGCACATTCTCGACGGAGCTATTAGCGCGGAACAATAAAATGAAATCATAAGCACTTACGTATTCCGCTACACATATTACAAATAGACATCCGAGAATGGATGGTAGAAATCGCTGTGGGAATCTTCCTCCGACACCAGCCATTTTGGTTAACTTCACTAAATAACAATTATTCTAAAGTTCTCCTTTTGTCATATCATAACTGAAATATACAACAAACAATGTTCTGCAAATGGTGTTACACAAATTTCGTTTAATTTACTACGCACTTTACTCCCATCTGTCTTTATACCGATCTCAAATTCAACTGACTGATTCACTGATTGATTGCTTGATTGCATTGAAGTTTTACAGAGCACTCCCAATCCAACTTCTATATACAGACTATTAAGTAAATTGTGTGAACGCGCACACCTATGCAACATTTTGTGTGACAAAAGCATTTTATTTCTGATATCTATAGTCCGTTTTAACCAGATGGTTGATTTATTTATATAGTGAACAATCTTTTTCTAATTGTAATTAAATAGACAAAAAAACGACAAAATAATAAAAAACATTTAATGTTATATTTAGGTTCTGTTTACATTATATCGCCATATCAAGCAGTTTTTCCTTTTCAATTTATTAAGTTTACACACATTTCATAAGTAGAAAAATAGTTTAAGTTATAAAGTTTTAAAATCAAATGATTTTTTCTATTCACCCTATTTTTGGAATAAAATGTTGTTGAATACTATTTTCTAGATAGAAATGTTTTAGTCGCAAGTCTTCACTCGACTAAATACAAAAATGTAACAAAATGTCTCTCCGATTAAATGTTGCATACGTGCATTGAGCGACTTATCTATGATCTATGTCTATGATCGATACAGGAAGTTAAAATAATCTTTTCACTTTTCATTATTGTGACATTTTCATAGGTCAAGTCCTTGCAAATTTGACTTTCATTGTCAATATGACATGTTTGTATTGACATTGTCAATTGTCATAATTTGTCGTAATTGTTGTGCAGTGAAGCTCTGCTGAAATCGGATTAATTTATTCCATAAAAATAATGAAAATATAATGATTCGTGAAGGATAAAAGTATGCACATGCTTGACATTCCTGTTAGATAATGGAAGTTAGGAAAAGACAAAAATATGTGACGGCTCGCCAAAAACAAAAGCTTATTGAATTCATGACAAAGCATCCAGAGTTAATTTCCTGCAAAGTTAAACAAGGGTTTACTCACAGAGACTCGCAACGTCTGTGGCAAGTCATAGCAAATGAATGTAACTCAATACATCTAGGTGCCAGAAAATCTTGGAGGCAGTGGAAAAAAGTAGGTATTCAGTTAGAAAATCCTTCAACCTTATGAAATCATAAACATTATGTTCTCTATACAAAATCTCAAATTAATTTAAGTGACTCATTGATGATGATAAATTAATGTATTGCCACTGTGAATTGTCTTTTTAATTTACAGACTTGGCAAGACATGCGGTCAAAGACGAAAAAACGTCATGGTCAAGCAGGCGGTGAACTGATGATGTCAAGAACAAGGTTAACAACTGCAGAACAAGAGGCTTTAGGACTGAAAGACATAGAGCAGTCTGAGTACCAGGAATCCTCAGAGTTTGTTGCTTTAGAAGATAATTCACAAGAAGTTTTCACCGAAGAACTGTCTGGTTCGTTGAGCGAACAAGACTCACCTGTAGAGACAAAAGTATTCACTTCGTCCTCTGTTAAAAATACACCAATGAACAATGTTAAATCCAGTGCTAAACATAAGTGTTATTTTAATTGTGATCTAATTGCTGTCCAGGAACAACGAAAAGTGCAGATTAAGGAAGATTATTTGAACTTTAAGAAAGACTACCTTAGACAAAAGTTAATATTGTTGAAGGAACAGACTGAAGCGTTAAAAAGTATAGCTAAGGAACTCTCAACATGAGGCGATTGGGCAATAGAACTGATTTACAGTCACTCAGTTTTAAATTATTTAAAAAAACACAGGCTTACCTTACTGTTGTAATTTAAAACAATATTTATGTTTAGGAAATAATCAATTAATAAATAATTTAAGGTATTTTACAAAAAGAACCTATGTTCTACTGTAATTATCATTTTGTATTTGGAGCATTTTGTTTTTCATTACAAAGTTGCTAGTGACTATCTATATTTTGTACTAAAGCTGAACAAAAGTGAAAAAATTCATGCTTTGAGAGAAAAAAAAATTAACTGAATTGCATACCTACTGTTCAATATTATGTTGTAATATTATTGATAGTTAATTCTCATTCAAAATTGGACGTAGTTTAGCAAAAAGGATCCAACCCACAATATGACCGAAAATGAGTTAAGTATACCAAACTACTCGTA
>DWKA01000659.1:0-15254 GCA_018249155.1 Panoquina ocola ocola
TAAATAGACATAAAAATTTGGTTTCAAACAAATAGTCGATGAGCGCACCAATCCTGCAGCGGGATCTTAGACTATTGGTCTTAACCCATTAGGCCTACTGTGAGGCACGGGGCTCGTGAAGTTTAAGATTCCTGGAGTGTGATCGACAACGCTGATTCAGTGCGGTTGGGTTACCAAGTTTAAAATAAAATTTTATTATTTACACATTTGTATAAATATTCTGTAACAAGGTAAATTAAGGTTTTTCGAAATCTCGCACGTTTCAGCGATATTTATTGATCACCTTAAGTACATGCTTTCCTGACGACTAACTATTTGATAAAATTACTTACCTTGTCGAAGTCTTCTGTCGCATTGCAACAATACACATGCACTTTTGAAACATCAAAGAAGTAATGTTAACTGATTAGATCATAAAATATAACATAATTTTATTTAGGTACTTGTAGATTTAACGATTTGATAACGAAGCCGGTACATTTTGTGAAGTGCAACAGACATTGAAAGTTAAATGAAAATCCGCGGAATTATTGACACATAGATACAAGTATATTTTATAACAAAAGCTACGCTTAATGCTACAAGAAATCTACCAGCTAACTTAAACAAGTATATCTAGTTATATTTTAAACATTATTTCCTCATTTTTATTTTTGCTTGAACTTTTTGTCTACCTCACATTTTCACCATCATTCAGGCTCAACTGGTGGAGAATGCTATTAGGCAATATGTTCGCCCTTGTAACAGTCCTGGGCAAGAAACTTGGTAAGACCTAGAAAGAGACATTAGATGCGCAGAAATCGTTTTGTTCTGCGCATCTATCTCTTTCAGATTCTTGCCAAGTTCCTCGCATATGACCATAGTCGTAGTTTAAGAGGGATTCAAAAGGCTAAATAAACAAACAAGTGAACACCCCACCAGGTGCAAGCGACAATGGTCCCCAAGGGCATGGTGCGGTCGTGGGCGGCGGGCACGTTCGCCGCGCCCACCGACTACTGGACGTTCCGCAAGATGCTCACGCTGCAGCTCTCGCTGGCTTGCTTCGCGGAGTACGTGCTGCACCTCACGCGGCTCAACCCCGACATGCTGTACGTGCACCAGGACTCGGGGCTCATCAACGTCGCGTACTACAAGTTCGACGTCGACGACGCTACAGGTAACTGTCGGTGTGTGGTGGTAGTGTGCGTGTGCGTGCGCGTGTGTGTGCGTGTGTGTGAGTGTGGGAATAGGTGTAGGCGTACTGAGTTGATAGGATTTTTTTTATTTCGACAATTAGGGATTCACAACCATACAGACATTAGTGGAAAAGGCTTAGGATAATTTTTAGTTTCTTCTGTCTTACATTCCATTCTACAGACCAATGCCATCAAAATACGAAAAACAATATATTATTATTTATTTCCTGACAGATCCTATTTTTCAATATTGTTTGATTAAGGAGAGGAAAATTGAAAATGTAATACATTCCTTCAGGCCTATTGACTTCTGCGTAGGATAGACTAATCTTTAGATAAATAAGTACAATGAGATCTCCCTCAGATCCAATTTCTCGATTTTTTTATAGCTGTGACGTAGAATAGTGATATGTTATAGTATGTAATGGGATGAAAGAGATCTAGTTCTAGAGATGAAGTATGTCATACAATGGGGGATTAACCGCATACATAACATTTGCATATGGCATGTGATATACATTTACGTTATTATACTATTATTTAATTTCACTATGAATTAGAGTGTGATGATTTGCATCTAGAACGTACGCTTTTTACTTTTCGTTACTTTTAAATAAATTTAGCCAAAACACAACGTAGCGTTGACGTAGTTTAGCCAGTCTCGTATCAAAGAGATCAATGATCTCGCCATGTCAACCTCGTTCATTTAAACTTAACACTTGCTTAGTAGCTTCGCGTGACGAATAAGTTCCAGACGCGACCGTAGTCAAGGCGACGGCATTAGCATGAAAATTATGACGTATTGATTGTATTGTGCACGTTATCTTAACCATTTGCATTTCTGGGTTCAATTATACTTTATTTGTTGTGAAAAATTATGATATTTTATGCTCGAAATTTTAAACTATAAAATTAAAATGTTTGCGTTAATTAGTGTCCCTAATAATTTTAAGAGCATGCATACGAATGAACTAAACACCGCATTAAAATAACGCCTAGGTATTATATTTTATAATACTATGGTTCTACGCTGTTAATGGCTTGTAATATTGAAAAAATACTGAATTTGTCGACTCAATAGATTTTAATTACCATTTTAAGCATGTCAATTATAATAATAATTTAATTGTAATTTTATACAATATGTAAACACACTTAATTATATAATTGCATTTCATAGTTTTTTTTTCATTTATATAGCAGGTATAGCAGAATGTATGTTATTGGCATCTTGTTATTCAGTTATATTTAGGATTAAACGTATATGGAGTTCGAGATATTTGTGCACAAGTTTTAATTTGTATATACTTACATATGTATTATTAAGTAGCCGATTATTTTATAGAATTGAGTATTAAACAGTTGATCAATGCCAGACAACAACAAATTTATTATAATCAAGTCTAATATTTACATTGACATTGAGTGAACCTTGTATGCGAGAAACAGGTTTTGATTAGTTGGCAATCACGCCATATCGTTTATCACAATTTAAGATTTGGACAGCTATTAGCTAAACTTAATGATCACCGATTATAACAAATGAAAGAATAAAATATGAGCAAGGATTATGTACAATATTTTTCCCAGCAATACTAAAGTAGCCTTATTAAGCAGTATAAAGTATTTCCGTTGCAAATTTGAGAGTTGCTGAAATATGAGGATGAAATAAAGTATCTCATGGCTAGAATAGTGTCCGGTGTTTTTATATTTTAAAATTATGTTATAATCTTTTGAATAATACATTATTAGCATGACTAGATTGCATACAAAAAAGTTCGGCCATTTTGTCCTATGCATGTTTTCTCTCCAATTTTCGTTTTTTTTATTGATTCTGGTTTCGATGTAATAGACAGAAAAACGAATTCAGTTAGTTTAGTACTTTCGGTGACGTACCAAACCACGCGGAAGCACGGCTGCATGAACGAGTAGGTATAGTTTTAAATATCAAAATAGGTACCTATTATTGACTGGAGACCCTAGGCTGATTATTATTAAATCTTGAATAAAGTTCGTGCTAGTTCTGCAAGAAAATATGCCTGAATTTTGCATGAGGTATTAGTTGATGTAAAATATTTTTAGAGGTGTCACTCGATTTTCTTGAGGAGTAGAAAGGAACGACGTACTTGAATGGTTGTTGTGTTTTCACGGTACAAGTTGAATTGCAAATGAAGATCTTGTATCTTTTAGGCACTGTATGGCGCTGGAATTTTTTAAGCTTCGTATCTGTGGAATACGCTCTTATTGAAATGTATCATTACCTGTATTTTGGCTTAAGATGTTGGAACCTTTTTAGGTGAATTAGACGGAAACAGGCCAGTTCCGTTCCGGTTGACACCGAATATATCAGAGTTGCTCACCAACATCGGGACCACCGGCCCGCTCACCGCGTCCGCCATAGCGGTAGCCCGATGTCTCGTCACGCCCAACTTCAAGGTAAACTTTAAAAGCTATTCATTCAGGGGAACGGATGTCGCGTGGAGGAAGACTTTACCGTATACTCTTTAAACTTGCACGCACTCTCATACATTTTTAACGCATACATCAGAACACCGTACAGAGTACCATTCATTTCAGATCCAATCTATCTTGAGAACTATTTTGAGGGACGAAATGGTGACCGGATACAGGAAGAGGCTGGAGGACAAGTCCGGGCTGCCGTCGGCCGGGACATCGGCTGACAATAAGCCGATGGAGATGGACAATGAAACGATCATCAGCATGGTGACGAAGGCGGTGACGGTGATCACGAACAGGCTGAACTCGCTGGCGCTGTTCGACGGGCCGGACAGCAAGGTGGCCACGTTAGTCGCCGCCGCCAGCAGCCAGGACAACCTCTGCCGCATGGACCCCGCCTGGCACCCCTGGCTCTAGAGTAGACCACTATTGGACGCGCTACTCTTGATCTCCTTACTATGTACTAAAGTCTACTGCGCGAGTTAAAACTTGTTGCGCTTTTCTAACGTGTTGATGACGATGAAATGTTGATCGATGTGAAAAATAAATTACAATAATATACGACACCACGATAGCTGTCAGTTAACAGGCCTTTGAAAGACGAGTTGATATTACTCGATTATCCTAGATTCCTACGTCCGTAGGATTTCTATAATATAGCTGTAGGTAGGTGTAAATAAATATGAAAAATTCTTTAATTCAATTATTTTCTTAACGTTACTTGATATTTTTTCGTTGTTTTGTCGCGATTATTAAAGCTTACATGCGGTATCGTTTTGAACATGGCAGCGATTTTTAATATCGCAAAGGTTGTTCGTGTGACTTAACCAACTAAAATATGTATGTAAAGGCACATAGACTTCAGTATTTTAAAATAAATTAATATACTAATACTACTAATGACTTAATTAGAACTAAGTTACGAGAACAAAAGTTTCTGAATAATTTTATGCTATGTATAAGTTTTGTGAATTTCCACATTTTCTTAACGCAAGGATACATGACGACTTTGAAACTGATTGTAAAGGTTCGTTTCTATAATTATAACTACTCATAAAATAAGTTTATGTATTAGTGTAGCTGTATTTATAAAGTGATGTGTGCAGTTGAAGTGTTTTTTTACGAGCAGCGCATTGTACAGACTTTTGTGTAAAAAGGAAATAAGTTTATGTTATACTGTGATTGTACGTATACAAAAGACGATATTAAACTTGTAAAGTTAATGTACTTGTTTTATTGTTTATTAAGCACCCAAAGGTAAAAAAATGAAGCCAAGTTCATAGCTCACATTACATACACACACACATACATTTTAAAATACAATGCTAGTGCATTCGACAGAAATGACAGAGCGAGAGAAAGTACCAATGTGGATGCACGGAGACCGCGGCACCGCCAATCTCATTCGATCGCAGGAGATAGTAAAACTGATTTCATCACACTAACAATGGGAAAGAAAGTGCAATAATTATGGGATGATGCAGAAAACGGTCACGTTGTCGATCGAGCCGCGGTATGCACTATGTAACCAAAGCTAAGCTATTGTTTTGGTTCGCTATGTGAACGTAAGTCAGGTTCGGTTTTACTCTTCCAAGATAAATTAAATTAGATTTTTAAAGATGTCGCTTTTTATGTGATATGATGATTTTATAGGGTTAAAAACATTTTGTATAATTAGTAATCAACGCCATTTAGGGCCTAATTTCATTTAATTAGGGTAAGTTCAATCTTAATTTACAAAATCTATGAGCTTAAAAAATAGCAATATTGTTTAACCGTTACCGAGTTTAGGGACCTGAATTATATGTTTGAGAGTTAGTTTACTGGTTAATCACTTGTTGAGTTTGAAGTAAATCAGTTGAATCTGATGTGTAGTGTATTGATGGGACGGTGTCGAGTGGCGACTGTGGCGAGTCGGATGATCGATTCGATTCATAGGTGGCGGTCGGTAGGTGCGGGCGCGTTGCTAGGGCCCCGCGCCACGTCGCCGCCCCGCTGCCGCTCGCCGCTCGCTCGCGGCTCGGCTTCAGTCCGCTCCGCGGCGTCGTGTCAAGCGTTGGTGTGTCGAGCCCCCACGCTCTCGAAACGCAGGCCTCCGACCTCTGGAACCGACCGTTTATGACATTCGACAACCCCGCCCTGTGCATTTTCCGAGTTGAATTTCGATAGGTGCAAGGAGTGCGTCGCCAGTGAACGATCCTACCCGGAGTCGACGGCTCCTTCGCGTTTATTTATGTTGTCGTTTTGGTGTTGTGAGTACTTGTGTTGCACGGACGATAACCGGATTATCTTAGCGACCGACCCGTTGGATATTTATACCGATCGACGGCTTTTCCGCGAAGGTGAGTGAAATTCTCGATTCGGCGAACCGTCGCCCATTTACGGGACGTGTCGCCGCGACGTGGCGGCCGTCTCGTCGGCTCTCGATACGCTCTGGAACATCGAGAAAGAAGCTCCCGGTACCTCCGACCCCCCCACATTCTTCTCCATCCCCAACGTATGCTCTCCGCCCCCTGTTGATTACGTTACCTACCGCCCACAGAGTTTTCCTAAAATATCTTCCTCTTTAGTTTATGACGTCATCTGTAAACAGGACGCGGATTCAGAAGTAAGGGGAATTCACAAAGCGTACTTTGTAAAAACAATAATTTGCGACTGATTTGTAAGTACTCGGTCCTATCCCACTATTCCATATGGTGGACGGAAACGAGTGGATAAGAAAACATGGAGGAGAGCGGGCGTCGGCGCGGGACGGTGCGCGGCCGGTCAAGCGACCGCATTCCATATGGAATGCCGGACTGTACGCAATGTCAGTGTAATTCCGAGTTCGCCGCCGCTCTTGCGCCGATTCATTGCACATTTGCTACGTTGTATACTTATTGGAAAATCGTGTCTTCCCTGGAGTGTTTGTATCAGCTTGATAACTGACAGCAATATTTGACTCAACAGCGCAACTGGCGCAAGTCTCATGATATTGTTCCACTTACGCATCAATTTATATTTAACTCTCGTTAATTAAACGCTTATTTAGATCCTTTTTTATTGTTAAATTTCGTAGACAAGCAAATCGAAAAGACATGGGATATTGTAGAAAACAATCAATCATAATTTATGATCACGTTTTTCCATGTTAGCTTCAAAACAAGTTTGATGATGTACGTATTTATTTACCATTTTTTTTAATTAAGCAGATGAGTACCTTCGTATACAGGTTAATGAAAACATTACACATAATAATGTACACTATCTTCAACAACTGGAAATAATTATTTGGTTATGAATATTGCTCCCATTTACAATTAATTTCAGGGCGCAGACCATTTAATACGATTGAGTAGAACAATAGCCTGTTTTTATGCAAGTGAGGGAATATAAATGCTCAAAATACGAGGCTCAATGATCGTAATATCTTGTGAGAAAAGTAGTGGCAAACTAACATCCGCGCCGACTGAAGCCCTTATGAAAGTTTTCCATGCAACTTCCGAGCGAGTTGCATAACTTTGTAGATCACTTACATGACTCAAGCCTCACATTATGCGATGAATGCGTAATTTAAAGTAGGTATTATTTACATTAAAATGTACATTTAAGTGTGCGTTTTCCGATTAGATATGAACACAGATTTAAAATTATGCAGGCGGTGTAAGTAGTCGTAAATAAATATTTTGTTATAATAAAAAAATAGCCTGTCGCCTACGTAAGGTGGAGCCATGTTTTGTGGGACTCTGTGTACGCTTTTGTAATACAGTGGCAATGTAGACATCTCATAAGATTGAATAAAATTCATGGCTGCATGAATGAAGCGTACCTACTTACTGACACACTACGGAATTTGAGTTTCGATCTGAATGTACGCAGTTTCAAGTAGAGGTAAATCAGTTTTCTTTATTCACGAGGGATAAATCAGTTATCTTTTTCGTTTACCAATACTTCATTAATTAGGTAGTACTATGATGGACAAAACCAGATGGGTACTGGAAGGCACATAATTCCACTATCCCTCTCCTCCGGCACACTTGTAAGTGAATTACCTACCCCCAAAACGTAGCAGAGAACTCATAGTAGGAGGTGCCCATGAATGAATAATTCAATTTATTAGTTAGGTCACAGGTAACTTTACACACAACAGATTATGGTTATAATAATTATGCGGTATTAATGAATACTAATAACTAAAAATGATGAATGAATTATTTGGCTCTGACGTAAATTTAATGTAGGTAGGTAGTGTGACATGCTCCAATCCATACGATAATGAATTGTGCCCTAGAGATAACCTTTTGAAAGTACCAAAACGTTTTAGGTAGGTATTGCATTATCAGTGAAACGTTTAGAGCATAATATAGTTTATTCTTGTTACAACAAAGAATATGGTACAACGGGCTAGTAAATATTTTAAAATTATATTTCTGACAACGGCTACCTGATCATAATTATCGGAACCGAAACATAAACATAGCTGCCCATTCAAAGCATGGAAGCGCCCATAAAACCACATAAAACTTTCACTAGCGGTCAGTCAACCAATCTAATTCATGACCGCGATAGAGGTTGCTTAACTCGATTGACACTTAACTACACCTACCCGTATTACCTACCTAAAAGTTACATGTCCATATGCCGGTGATTGATTATTTTCTCTATCATCCGCGTCACCATTCCCGCACAGTATCTCAGGGAAAAGGTAGTGAGTCAGTGACATTAGTAACAATATTTGGCCACATCACGTGTTAACTTCTATTGCCTAATCGGCTTATTATTTTTTTACTACGCTTTAACCTCTGATTATTTTACATAAATACAGAAATAAAAAATCTTTCTAATCTGTACAATACAATTGTTGGCCTTATCGCTTACAGCGATATCTTCCATCTTCCAGGCAATGAAATGAGATAATTTCGGAGAAAACGGAGTAGGAAAAGACATGTGCATTCATAAGTAACAATATAAGAAAATCAAAATTACCACTAATAAGAATAATTAGAATTTCGCATAGGTAGGTTTAACATTCATAAAATTGCAAGCAAAACATTGTTGCACCACATCGTTGTTTGTTACAATTTGTTATCAGGTCAAATGAACACGTACCTATCTATTTATTATTTTTATACCGCTCGGACAGCCCAGACTGAAAACAGCTTCAGTTTAAAACACACGTCATCAGTTATATCACGTTACCATGGCCATAATAGTGTGGTACTGAGTTAGCCAAATACTATGTTACTTTTAATAAGTTATCAAAGTGTCCGGGTCTCAGGTCAAATTTACACAATCTCGGCGACCTTTAATCTCGTTTCAGATAGCTGAAACACGTTCCTTTGTTAATTCTCCGAACTCGCTAACTAGATATCGCTACATCTCATTGTTTTATTTACACTTACTGCTTAATCAATTTGTTTTTATAACATCGTGCAGTCACATGTATTTACAAACTAGTGTCAGACTGCGACTTTGTTCGTGTGGTGTTAGGACTACTAGGCGGGTATAAAACATGGCTTCATTTTGACCGCTCATCGAGGTTAAAATTGGATATTGCAATATTTCAAGCTAGTAGGTCCATACTAAACCTAAAAAGACTGAACTCTGGATGTGACTGCAATAGCTTGCACGTCATTGTTCCCGCTTTTACTTATGACGTGGGAGTCTTTAAGGCAGAATCTATTGAATAGGTTTTTATCTTATACTTCATCTTCATTTGCTATTAAGAGATTGCTATCAAGAATATTATTGTACCCTATTTTAAGAATAAAATAATCGAGGGAGAACTTAATTCCCTATGTGACAAACATTGAATACGTACTTACATAATAACATATCGGCGTTGTAGCGTCTGGATCAAAAATGATGGAACACCAACAGCGATCATTAATCATGAATTCATGACTTAACACTGTTATTATGTTATGTCGCGTTGACATGATTGAATTATAGAGAAAGTAAATGGATCAAATACAGTCATACTTATAGATCAAACATCGAAATGGGTTCATGGCATTATAGGTTTATTCTGCTATAATCATGAATGCTTTAGTTGCGCGGCTGTTATTGATTATGTCTCGTTAAGTCCCACGAATTCTCTGAAAGGATTCTGAAGCTCCATATGCCCTTCATATTGATTTTGTGTAAATATTTGATAACCATCCATTGCATATGAGATTGAATTGAAATGATCTGATATAGGATCATCGTTATACTCAACCCGCTAGCTAACTTTATCAATTTATGATGTTGATGAAAACTCAATTACGATGTTAAATAATACAATCAAATGAATTGTAGGCAATTAATAAATCTTTTTAATATTGTTTTGCATTGGTACCTATATTGAATTGAAATTTGTCATCACTGTGTTATAGCCCATCAATACTTTGATAAGATAAATTAAAAAGGTGAGATAAAAAAAGCGTTCAACTAATCAAATTCTTTTTACTGACGAAATTGAGGGATATAGAATAGAATAATTGAGCAAATGAAGACACTGCGGGAATCTGTTTCACTGATGAAATCATGAATTCTAATCGCATTCCGCGGTGAGCCCGTCTCTACAGCGCGACTATCGCGGCGTACATGCAGTATTGCATAGTCTGTGTTCGGTTTTAAGTAGGTTGAACTTAACTACCGCTTGCTACTGCTTCTGGTCGTGAAATTGATACTACAATATTGCTGGTCGATTGGTTCATCGCCGCCGACCGCACTGTTGTATAGGTGAACCGTTTCAGAGAAATGAACGGTTAACACGAGTTTAAGACTGGTAATAGTGGTAATACGTATCTGAAGAAAGAAGAAACAAAGATCAACAGGATAAATCTAGCTAGAGCTGATGGTTAGCAGACGAATTGTAGAAGCGTAGCTAGTAACGGTTCAGTCGTGTTTGCAGAGGCTATAATGTGATAGTGTGCGTGGCCACCGCACACACACACACACACACACACAGGCGCGAGGCTGCGAGGCGCTCACTCCGAGTCGCGGCCGTTGAACCGAATACTCGAGGAATTTCTCCACCGCCACCGCCTCGCTAGCAGACGAAGAAGAAAATTATGACAGGTAGAGGGGCGAGGGAGCATCAGGATAAAATTTTATTTAATCGTCGTAGAGATAGCAGCGGTTTGAGTACCTTATAAATTGATATCAGTTAATTTATATACTAACAGTACCCTCTACGTAGTTCGGATTGGTAAACGTTTTCGCAGACTAACACGTGTGCTTATCTCGCAATTCGTGACATACCAGACTTGGGTGCGGTCTACGAGTTCTACTCCCTTTAACTGGAGTGTTCACGAATTACAAGTATTAATATATCACGACGCTCAATATATAAATTAACCAAGTTTTTCTATATGGGACCTTTGAATGAGCAATCTTAACGATAAATAACAACAAGTTTTTGGACCAGAAAATTGATATCTTTTGAAATTGACAAGCTGTTCTTTCAATTTAACATTGATTCCTTACATATAAATATTCAGCGGTAGTAACAGCTTATTTGTATGCGTGGGTTAACTAATTAAGAAATTTAAATTAATTTCTTGAATTGTTGTTTACGAGTCGCAAATTGCAAATGTAATGGATGGTGGGAACGCTCATTACTTCATCTGATTACATGCAATTAAAGACCTATAATTGTACAGTTATAGCATTTGATGTATCTACAGTCATAAGTTACGTGAAGGAGCTTTAATCTCATCTTCGCTTATATAACAATACATAACATCGTTCGTCCGTTAATAAAATTGTTTGTCAATCATAATTCTATTACATTAGCATCATTGCCCCGCTGGTATTTTACTAATAAAAGATTGCGTCATTCAGCATTCACTTTTAAGTTTCGAAACTATGCATGAGTTGCACGTTGCACAAACATCCGCCTCTGAAGACTGGGGGCCTTCGAGACAATCTCACATTTGATTCACGACCAATATTTTTTTACCACCAATGCACCTTATTGTTACATGTTTATCATTGAAAGAGCCATTGAATAGGTACCTATCCTCCCTATGTAGGTGTGTTCATACTGTTGATATAATCCAAAAGATTTATTTTTTGCTATAAATAATTGTCATTCAATAATATTCTTCTTTATTAGCCGTTTACTATCGATCTATGATCAAGAAACCTAGACGAAGAGCTATAAAAATGTTACACAATACAATCATGGCTGCATAATATTATTATGAACTTTATAGAGCGTTGTGCAATACCGAAAAGTAAATAAAAACCGCAAGGAAAAATATCCTAATTGTTATTGTTACAATGTAGGTGACCAAATTATAATTAGGAGAAGTTCTACTCGTATTACAGGGGTTAATGTACAAAATTAATCATCTGTATGTTGTCTATCCCTGGTAGGTTCTTAGGGAATGCAGTTGCATGAACATTTCGTGTGTAAGAGATATTGCTTTTACCGATCCGACTATTGTCTGTATTGTCTTTTCCGAGTATCGTTTATGTATATTATTGGAGATAAAATATACGTAATTAGTGGAAATAATCTACGGAACAATATAATGGTATTCATAAAGTGCTCGCGTACCTACTTGTACTTTGCGAGATGATATAAAAAAGCGAGAACAGAGGATGTTACAAAATACAGATAAGAGTTGACAAAGGGTATCCTTTGTTGGGTTGGCCGTGCGAAGTCGTGCGGTGGTGCGGTGGTTGGTGCTGGCGACTGGTGGCGACTGGTGGCTGGTGGGCGAGTGAACGCGGCGACCTTGGGCCGCGCCGGCTCGCGGACGTTCGTTGACGCGACCGCCTCCCCCCCGCCTCAATCCGCGCGCCACCGTCGCAACTCGTTTCTGTACTGCGATTATGCGTAATTTTCGTAAATTAAATTTAGAAATAGCAGAGTTAATAATACCTAATAGAATACCACCGCAGCCATTCATGTCGCTGAGTCACTCTTTATTTCAGTTTTAGATGAAATTAATTTCTTGCTAAAATTTACGGCAAGCAACACTACGTTATGCAATATCGGGAATTTGCGTTGTGCGTGATAAATATTTTTTATTGAATAAATATTATACATATTACACTTGGGTATTCAAAATACAATCAACAGATATCTTAGGTATTTCGATTGTCTTAAGTTTTCACTGTAAGTGCTTAGACTTATCTATTTAGAAAAACCGCCGAGAAAGTTTTCAGAACCTTATTTGTGAACGTCCTCTTTATTGTAGTCGCGTCTGGGGTTCATTGACCATTGCCAAGTCCCATGTTTGTCGACTGGCGCACTAAGTGCCGACATTTATGGAAGCATTGCCAAAAGCAAAAGGTTAAAGTGCCCGCTTGCCTAATTGTCGGGGCATCCATAATAGTACATTTAAATTATTATTTAAGGGGTATGTCCAAAAGTTGTGCACGAAATAAGCTTCGAAGCCAGTTGCATTATTTTCGCAAGCGAATGCGAGGGGCCCGGCTCGGGCCGCCGTACGCGCGTGCGTTGACCGCCAGTCTCGCATGAGATATTAATACAAAACACCGAACACCACTGTTTGATAAATGCGTGTATTTACACTTGCACAAGTGACATCTGACCGGAGACTGCAAGTAATGATGGTGATGGACGCGTGCAGTGCCATAAGAGACACGCCTACATATTGAAGTCTCTTGCTTACTTGTACCTATGTCACATACAGTTCTAACGATTTCCATAAAAAATGTCAGGTTGGACCTAGGAAGTTGTATTAGAAATTTCCTTGGGTTGAACTATTTTGGGCCAAGCAATCGATTAAGGTTTCATTTTCATTATTAGTTTCATAGCATTTGATGTACCTAGTGAAGTTTTGGGAAATATACCTAGGTCCTGTGGAATAATCAGATACCTATTCTTGGAGTAGATGCCAATGATCCAAATGGTTTAGGAAATTTAATTTTAGGCGATTTGGTTTCATTTGATTGACACCAGTTAGCGCTGTTACCTACTTCTATAATCTCACCATTTTGCTATCTGAAACGTGTTGAATTATACATTGGTACCAACTACCAAGCAAAGCTCTTTGTCCCAATTGCTGCTACACCCGATCGTTTACAAAATAATGCCTCAGTCCCTTTGGAATAATGAATTGTTGTGCCATATTTGTTTACCACACCGTCCACACCCACATAACAAAATCTCTGTTTAACGATTTCCAAAAATGGAAGTCTTATTCTGTATGCACCGAGTACAATACCAACACCTACTCTCATGGATACTTAAAAGCGCCGACAAAAAACTAAAAAGGGGTTATATTATATTATAGAGTTGCAAAACTCGAGAGAGCCTGATTTAAAATTCCGCAGGAGTGAGAATAGAATTTGTCGGCGTTCCTGTTTGAGAACGTGGCAACGTATGACATCCTTGTCACAGATTTATCGTCCACATCGACAATGTCTCGTTTTAATCTTGAGACCGCCTTTAGATGCATTCACGACTGCTAGCAGGATGTTGGAAGATTTTCCTCGTCGAGATGAACGATTGGTCGAGACGCGGCTGTCCGACACGTTCGTTCATTATTACGAGTAACTAGTTGCGTCGTTCTAAATGATACGCCACGGAACATGTAGATATGCACGTCGTCGTTGCAAATATACTACTTTAACTAGAATATAATAATACGCTATTAGTACCTACTTGTACCTGCTAACAGCAACGTACCAGTTTATTATAATTTTTATTAGCAACCCTACAATGTAATCAGCAGAAATCCGGCACAGCGTACATTGCATCGCTAATACATATACGGAGGTTATTCCGATTAATGATAATTTCATTTAACGCTGTAGTATTTTTATTAGCAACATTTAATTGGCTGCCTTATTTATCGTCAGAATGCGTCTACGTCTTAACGACTGCGTCTATAAGCGTCGTAATTTAATGGGTTATTAAGTAATCGAAATATTTTAGGAATCTGTTTAATCGTCCATCCTAATGGTCTACGTCTAACACTGTGTTCGGAAGATAATATTATATCCTAGGTGCTATTTTTGTAGATTTGCAGTTCGATCTGAGAATACCGTTAAACGGTAACTAAGTATTTTATAATCAGAGTAGAAACGTATTTGCAATTAACCTTCGAAAGCGAAATAACAGTTCAGACACTTATAATTATTAGGAGGTGACTGGTAGGTACCCGCCGTAAGTGCCTTTTAGAGTCACAGTTCTGTTGATCCATCAGCCTTCATTAGTCCACTGCTGGACACAATTCTGTTGACATTGCGTCAAATCACATGCGTTATATCTTTATAATCAACAATAATTCAAACCTCAGTATTATCTGGTACTTATGTTATACTACTGTAACATCACGCAGATGTTGAAGCACCTTGCGCGCTGCCACATCACTTTCTCCTCAACATTCTGGTTTCCAGTAGACATTCTGTAGCCAATAATTGCTCTCGGAGAGCGTAGCGAGACTTTAAAATGAAGATGAAATTTTTCATGAAATGGATTTAATGTTTGTGTAGTGTAGATTGTCTGTTGTGTACATCTATATTATATTCTAGTAGCCCGCCCTCGCTTCGCTTCGGAAAAAAAATCTACTATTGATCTTAGCGTGACGTTATATACATAGCCTTCCTCGATAAATGAGCTATCTAACACTGAAAGAATTTTTCAAATCGGACCAGTAGTTCCTGAGATTAGCG
>DWKA01000660.1:0-15253 GCA_018249155.1 Panoquina ocola ocola
GTCGCCGTTGCAAGACTGGACCGATTTTTAGATTTATAGGTAATAGGTAAGTACTTATTTAAAATGTTTCACCTGTCATGAACTCAGTCACGCTCTACGTAGCTTAAACAGTGAATCTATATTAAAAATAAACGGTCAGGCGCGACTCGGACAATGCGTAATGTAGGATTTCGAGGTGGGAAGTTGATAAAACTTAGTAGTTAATTTTATTTGCAAATCCAAGTCTGCAGGGAAAGGAAGGGAGTATATTTGACTTTAATTTATTAAAATTAAATACAACTTTGAAGCCTAAAAAATAATAAAATTATTAAAGAAAATAAAGAAATTAAGTATATTTTTTTTGTTTTAAAGCAATAATATTTTAGGGGATCCTAAAATGAAATTTATATCAAGTTATTTAAAGCCTATAAGCCTACTAAGTATTCTTTTCGCAACAAAATCCTAAACAGCAGAAACGAACTCAGGAGACACAATATTATTCGATTTTTTTAAAGATTTAATACCTACTACCACTTTGTTAACGTGAAAAGGGTTCCATTGTAACTATGGAACTCCAAAAAGTAATATGTAAAACAAGGGTCATAAAAACAATCTACCCGTAACGGCTGCGATTCATGAGTAACACACCGAGGTAATCTCATCCGTGATAATTAAATTAAAAAATAATCTGCATTACATATAATGTATACAGGATACACGCGTACAAATTGAAACTTATTTTTATGACATTGATATTTATGGTATTGGTGGAAATTGCCATCTATGAAGAAAAAAAAAATTGTGCGATGGTTCCAATTGCTCACAGGTAGAAAAAACATAATTGCAATAAGGTACAAAATAAATATAAAATCTACTATCGCCATCTATTGACGTGTGTCGTGTGTCGCGTCCTTCAGCTTCGACGCCCGTCGTGGCAAAGTTTCACTTCAAAAATATTGCTAGAAAATACTTTTAAGTTTACTAAATAAATGTTATTCATTGACTAAATAGACATTAACTATATTGCGTTGGAATTTTATGACGAGAATAACATGTCTCCTAGGTGGGTACCTAACATTTAAATAGGAGAATAACTTGTCTCTTATGTACCTAACATATAAATAGAGAATTTAAGAAAGACTCCGCTCACAAATGGCCAGCGGTCACCGAGTGCTGTGACCGGCGCGACCCAATCGTAATGCATGTGAAAGTGCCGGCCATCGCGACACCGCGCAACACGCGTGTACCCGACACATCAGCTGAGGTTACCGGCCGTTACCGCCATATCGTACCGTAGCCATTCCGAACCGAATTACTGTTATTACGAAAATTACGCTACTTATAGACTTGGAGTATTAGAACGCGGTCTAAAAATACACCTTTGCTCCGCAGCAGAGAAGATTAGCATTTGCGTAATGTTTCGGGGTTTGTCAATATTATTATTATTTATTACCTATGTAAATTGTAATTTCTAAATTCTAATTATCATAGCCGTACTGGAGTCCTCTTCTCTTGTAATCCGTAAGTTGTACTTTTTCCATAAAACATAATTTTGCTTTCCGCCTCTCCCGAAGGATTTGTCTCCTCCCGGATCAGAAACGGGACTAGCCTAGTAGCCTATGCTAGTTACTATAGGTACCTATCTTTCTAGAAGTCTGCCGCTGGTCATCACCCATTTGCTGATCAAATGCTTTCAAGAAACGACTTGTTGGTCTGCTTACTTTATTATCTCTTTGTCACCATACATCGGAGGTAGCTTTAGTGCATGGGCGACCTAACCCTATCGAGCTGGCTAAGTTGTCCGTATTGCGAAGGTACATGTGTAAACAAATCCGGCACACCTTTGTGCAATACAAAATAAAAATACGCGACGTAACCACGCAAACTGTTATAACAGATTGTATGATAAGTTACTGCATACGTGCCTGCTGTACTTATTAGGTTCTTGTAGCGAAACTATGTCATTGCTACGTCGCCGGCTGTGGGAATGTTCCCAGACGCGACTCACTACGCTACGCACAACAATGATAGGAGAAATCTTCAGGTTTCACTGATGTGATCATATCGGCGCTAGACAATGGATAGTAAAAACGTTTTCTTGTTTATTGATGTGTAGCGATGCAACGGCTCATCTTCGTGGAGGTATATTCTAGTGGACTTTAGCTCCAGCACTATAGTTGTACTAGCGGCCCGCTACGGCTTTGCACGAGTTCAGCTTAGGATATGATTGATGGTAATAAAATGATTTATGCAATGATTTATGATAACTAATAAACTGGGAATAACGTAATACAAAATTACGATAAGTAATTACCCGACACAAACAGACAGCTCTTAGACAAATAAATTTTATTAATAGCTGTTTGAAGTTCTCATAAATATCGTATTTAATCAGTCTCAGTAACACGTGCAAGATTTGTTCTCTACAATGTCGACGTAAGGTCTGTGTGAGTCAGCGGGTACTATAGCTACCTACTAATGACGTTAACCGATGTATGTTTTATTAACGTCGTTACAGAACAAAATGAGATCACTGCTGCTGATCTGCGCGCTGGCGTTCCTCTGCGGCGCGCTCGCCAAGAACAAGAAAGATGACAAGGTAAAATATGGACCTGCATAGTACCTACGTTATATTATTAAGTACCTATCATCATTGAGAACTTGTTTGAACATCTGTAGGTGTATCCAGGAAGGTTTGCAGAATCCAGGGGCGGCATAACATCTGGAAATTTATTTATTTCCCTCACTAGTGCTTGGCTAACTGAAGGGAAGTCCACTAAGAATAAAGCTAGGTTGTAGGAAGCAATCGATGTACCTTAAGTAAAAAGCTATGTTGATGGTTGGATACAATTAATGTACGATGGTACAGTACGTGATTAAGTGATGTCGGCGACACGTTGCACGGTTGCAGGTGAAGATCGCGGTGTACTACGAGTCGCTGTGCCCGGACAGCAAGCGCTTCATCACGTCGCAGCTGGCGCCCGTGTGGCGCGACTTCCGCGGCGGCGTCAAGGTCAAGCTCGTGCCCTACGGGAAGAGCACGGTCGGTACCACCACAGCCACCCCTCGCCACCCCCGCACACACACACACACACATCCTACACACACTAATGCACGCTATATTACATGCAATTAGACAAAATTAGAATTAATGAAATTATATTTGTCTTCGCGCAGTTGTCAAATTAACGGTTTGCTTATCGACTAGTTGTAATGCTATTAGAAAATAATAATAATTGGCTAATTTCTCGACTGCGGATCGTTGCTCACTGAATTATTCCATTAGTTCCAGCTTCGCAGCATTACTCTAGCACGCGTTAATTGCGAAATGAATCGATTTACATTTTTATTATTTAATAATTATGCGTTATTACTAGAACACTGCATTGTTTTTGTTCGCGGAATGTAGGATGGTGGCTAACAGGAGTGTATTACCTATACAGGTCAGGTAATAAAACAATAGGCCCCAACCTTGGGGTGTAGTCGGTTTCCCGTGTTTTATTGTTCTTTATTCAGCCAAAGGACACACAGATAAAGAAAGCCTATTTAAAAAAAAGTCGCTGTCACGCAGAATAAAGTAAGGACATTTTTGATGACGTCGATGTATGCGGACGCGAGGTCTAGTCTAGAGGTTTAGTGATCAAAGCTAACAGCATACGTTTGTGTTGCAGCATGACAAGGTGAACGGCCAGTGGCAGTTCACCTGCCACCACGGGCCTGACGAGTGCTACGGCAACAAGGTAAGACATGCCTACACTGTACACATACACGTCATACACCATGGTAAGACATGCCTACACTACACAGTAGGTACACATACACTCTTCTTCCACCAATAAAAAAAGCTACACACTCATTGCTTCACATGAAGATTCCCTGGCTATGGATGCCATGGGGAATACACACTTGATGAATTTAACTTTTAATTTGGCCTCGTAAGGATTCGGAGTCAGGACTCTTTGGAATACCGGTATAAGCCACTAATTTTTGTGTTACACCTACTTACGTGATTAGGTACATACCTATACATATACGAGAACATTGTGTGCCCTATATACCTCTGAATGTTCATGGTACCTCCTGCCCTCCCACAAAGGGAACATGACTACAACATAACATACACGTCATACTGTTTTTTCTATTCTATTGTAAATGTATTGTAACATGTTGGTGAATGCGGTACAGATGCAGGCGTGCATCCTGAAGGACAAGAGCCTGCAGGACACGGAGAAGATGGAGCTGGTGATCTGCCTCATGGCGCAGCCCAGCCCCGACAAGGCGCTCGACACCGTGAGTACCACCACCCTACCACAATAGTGCTGTTGTCGCGTGTAGTGCAACCTTCTGAACTCCGCACGAGGCATTTTGCTGGGTGCACATAAGGTTTACCTACGCGGAGAGTTATTTTGATACTTACGGTCTACAGTCGAGCGTAATAAGGGTAGAAAGCATATAAAACCGCACGTATTGTTTCACACAGTGCACAAACTTGAATTTAACTCACACATAAATATCTACCTCGACCGGGAGTCGTGTACGAGATACTTCCGAATCGCCTACCTTTACAAAAAGCTGGTAGATACAACATAGGCCTCGGAAGATTCTGGAAGTAAAGCTCGATAACGTATGCCTCAGAATATCCTCTAAGTAGCCAACGTGATATAACAGGCCTCAAAAGATTCTCCAAGTAAAGCTCGACAACGTAAACCTCAGAGTATCCTTTCTAAGTAAAGCCAACGTTGTGTTGTGGTGTTGCAGTGCCTGGTGCAGGTGAAGCGCGAGGCGGAGTCGGTGAAGCTGAAGGCGTGCGCGGCGGGCGCGCCGGGCGCCGCGCTGCTGGCCGCCGCGGGGGACAAGTCCGACGCTGTGCAGCGCCCGCTCGCCTTCGTGCCCACCATCGTCATCAACGAGGTCAGACACTCACTATTCACTTATTTTCTTCGTCATGTCTTCTCCTCCATGACAAAGCAACTTTCCACCAATAAAGAAACGATTTTCAAATGGCGTCGCTAATATTTCCCGCTCATTCACAAACGTACTCTTAAAGTTGAAAACTCAGTTGAAAAGTTTATTAAGTTTAAGTTCGAAGAAGTTTATTAAATTTCCGTTATATTTTCCCAGAAATTTGACCAGGCAGTTCAGAACGAGGCGATCACGGACCTGAAGAAGGTGGTGTGCGACCACTCCGCGGTGAAGCCCGCCATCTGCGCGTAATCACGTACACTAGTGCAGGGTGTCACGTGACACCTGCTGCGTCGTTCAGAAACAGTAGTGAACGATTTATTTGGACCTTTACAAGTATCAGTGAACGAGGCTAGGCTCTGACGTTATGTTCTCCTGGTACCACACACCTGGAACTAAATGGAATTCACGCCCCGCGGCAGATACGTCCTTTTCAATTGTAGAATTGTTAATTTATCACATTGAATGTTCGGTCTCCCACCCAACGTGGAGTGAATTACCGACTCCACAAGCCGTTCAAAAAATTTTATAAATGATTGTACCTCTTTGGTCTTTACAAGTGAATCTCAATCCTGCAGCCTACTGTAGAATACTATTTTAGTTTTAAGATGTTTTTTGTATTTTCTAATAATAATAAATTTAGTACTTATCTCACGTGTTATTATTTATTCTGCCGAAGGTCTTCACTTTTTCAAACAAGTGTTTAGTAATGAAATGGATTATATTTACACACTTACACAATATGTACAGTAACACATTTCATACATTAATACAAGTAAACCAGCTTTTCAAGTGAATTCCACACATTTCATACAATTTATCATGAACATTATTTACATACAAAATTTACAGCTTGGGTGAGGCGTACCATAGAACAAGGATACTAAGTAGACACGATTCTCCGACCCATTCCCCTATGGTCAATATAAAATGACCCACGTCACAATACAGACAACATAAAATAGCCCGACTGCAAACAAATTGACAAATCAGTACACCCACACATGCAAGCGTCGTTTACACACGCTCAGCATGGTTCGGTGTGCGTGCACCGCACTGTCCATTTATATACAGAGTCAAACTACAGTACTGTATGTTGTCTTTTTTGTGCCCATGGTAAATTCATCCCCTTGAAACCCCCAATCCATCGAAATTAAAGAACAATTTCGAGTGATCTGCATGAGATTTTTATCTATAATGCCTACATAGGTACCCTTGTTCTATGGTCTACTGTTCAGAAGTGACCTCAGCAGAGACACTGATGGCCACAACAATTATTGCAAGACTGCCTGTTTACTCCCAACACAAATAAATGTCGCATTTGCCATGGTCCCTACCGTGAGGTACTTCACCAATACATTATATTTCATAATCTAATATACAAAAAAAAAGTAATGGCTGTGTAAAGTTTGTCAATTAATTACACATTTATTATGATGAAAATTTTAGCTTTTATTATGAAATATTGCAAGGATGTATAGAGATTGGTACAGTACAACAAATATCGGCTGACGATATTGTTTTGAAAGAGACATGCAACAAAATGGCCTGGTGCTACTCAACATTTTCAACGGTGGGAATACTCTGTAATGTGTCGTTAGCAGCAATGCTAATAAAATTAATGTGTTACGAGGAGTTTCTTTCGCCATTTCTTCTCCTCCATGACAAAGCACCTTCTCGAAATGGTAGTAGACTAAAAAAATGACGTGCATAAGCGTGCCTGGGGCACCAAAATGAATAAATGATTTTGATTTTAACTAATCAGTTAACAGATGTTATAAACCGCCCACATAATGTAAAATGACAGTAATGCATAACATTTTTGAAATCAAAAGTATCAGTGATGCATCACTGGCCACAAAGAAATTGGTGACCCCACTTGTAAAGTACTGAAACACCGGCAGACTGCTTATCTGATGTGATAGCGCCTCGACAACTATTGTAAGAGTACTGGAGCTGCAATTCAGTATGGGTTACTGGATGTGACCCACATTGGCCATGTTACATGATGGTGGGGTCACCAATGTTGCATTAGCAAGTCACTCATTATGTGACAACATTGTATGACAAATCAGCACTGGACTAGCCACAAACATCCAAATAAGATACAATTGTAACTTAAGATTCATTCCTATCTAATTGATTACCTCCAAGGTATATTTTTAACTCACAAGCAAAGCTAGCATTGCTATAAGGACAATTTTCATTCAATTTAATCACACCCATTTTAAATACTGATTTTCTTTACAAATGCAATAAAGATAAAATATTGGCTCAGAAATTGAAACCCAATAGATTCAATGAGTAATTTAACATTCAATTGCAGATCATTTTTAATACATAATTATAATGTAACCATGTGTGATGTAACCCAATAGATTTAACATGTACAAATTATCACAACCTCACATTTCTTTTAGAATACATATACATTAAAAACCGGCAATGGATCAGCCCAATTCAATATGACTTGAGCTTCAACCAACTCAATACAATAAACTGCTGTTTTGCCAGCTTGCTCGAGCGATATCAGTTGTCCACAACCAAATAACCAGCTTCACACATAATATCTTTATAACAAACACTTACTGAGGTCCAGTTCACGGCACGAACTCTTCATCGTCGTCCTGATCTTCATGATGCCTGCGCACCTTATGCCGGCGGAGGTCCGACGACCGCTTCGTCTCATACACGCACTTATCACACGAGTACATCTTAACGTTAGTGGAACACAGTTTGACATGCTTCAACACGACGGCTTTAACATCCGACTTGAACCCGCACTTGTCACATTTAAAACCTCTCTTCGCGCCGCTGAGCGCGCGGTGCGACTTCAGATGGTAGATGAGGCTCATGTTGTGCCGCGCCTTGTAATCGCACAGATGACACTTGAACTTGCGGTCCTCCTTGTGTTTCCGGCGGTGGCGCGAGAACTGGCTCTTGCTGGCCGACGTGTAGTCGCAGACCTCGCACACCTGCATGATGGTGGAGTGTTTGGCGGCGTGCGCCTCGTACTCGTGCTTGGTGGGCGCGCTGTATTGGCAGTCCATGCAGAAGTACTGGTAGGGGTTGTTCCAGAGCGAGACGTTAGCCTTGGCCTTGGCAGGCTTGCGGCGCGCGCCGCACTTGCCGCGGCGCAGCAGCTTCACCAGCGGCACGTCGTCCTCGTCGGTCTCGTCCGACACCTCCACGGTGTCGATGTGCGGCTCCTGCAGGATCACCTCGTCCTCGTCGCTCGACGTCAGCAGGCTGATGGGGTCCGGCCGCCTGCCCACACCATTCATATTATAATAAACACGCTAGTACCGACCACATAAATATCTACTGCCTATATTTTATTGTAGATATATATTTTCTTTTATTTTGAAAATAAAATAAACACTAAACGTTAACCTAAGCTTAATACAATACATCAGTAAAAATCGCAGTAAAAGCAATTAAGCGACTTATACGCTTACCTGAAACGACCACTAATCAGTTACAGATTATGTTACTTATGTATATTTGTATAATGACGGTGATAATTATTATGATAACAAAATAGGGCATTGCAATCAAACAATCAAACTTGTGCTATCAAACTAAGAATAGGAAAATCAAATCCTTCGATTGACATCAAATTCAAGAACATTGAAAGTTTTGGTAACCTTACCTCATTGGTTTAAGACGGAGTCTATGACGTCAACTCACCTGTCGTCGTCGTCGGCGGCGAGGTCGACGGTCTCGTGGCAGTCGTCGTGGTCGGGGTCCGCGGGGTCCGCGAGGAAGCTGCTGGGGTCCAGCTCCACCTGCACGCTCTCCAGCACCATGAGGCAGTCGCGCGGGCTGCCCGCGCGGTCGCCCGCCGCGCCTGCGCACCACACACTCGGTCACACCACTCATTGGTAGCTGATACACTATAGCCATCGAGCATATAAACGATAGAGCGGTAAAGTTATATGTTTTGTTCGAAAACAAATTACGCTAAAACACTGCGCCGGGCGCTGCGCTCTGATTGGCCGAGACACAGCTCACTGTCATTTATCAGTGACTTAATACTGATCAGTTTCGGCATTTCCTAGCTCATACATATTACTGCTCATTTAGGTTATATACTCGATGTTTGATTCTCACATTCACAAACTCCATCACGACTTCACACACAAACAAACAAACGAATCTAAGTTGCTGTCTGTCATAATGACTTCCATAACACGCACACACACGCAACTCGTGAACCAAAACAATATCGAACCACGCTTTTCGTATAAAGGACGCACCTTGCACGGCCACCTCGATGAAGACGGGATCGCTCTCCTTGGGCGGCGCCCCCCCGTCCCCCTCGGGCGCGCCCTCCGCGCCCTCCGCGTCGAACTCTATCTCGACGGTGTGGGCGGGCAGCGGCCGCGTCTGCTTGATCTGGTAGTTCACGATGATGTCCTCGATGTCCTTGTTCAGGTCCTCACCGATGCCGGACGCTTTCTTTGTACTGGGAACGTAACACATTTGATATATTAATATCATAGTAAATTATTATGACGTGTAGACCTCAACGAGCATATAATATAATGGAGCTAGCATTCCGAATCTGTTGAGTGATTCGTTACCGATAAACGAAAATTTAAAATAGTACCGCACCAACGAGTTACCAAGTGAGCTGTGTGTGACCAATCAGAGCGCAGCGACTGGCGCGGTGTTTCGCCGCAATTTGTTTTCGAACAAAACATATTACCGCTCCATTGGTTATGTTATGCTCAATCTACCACATTTTATAGGATCTGAGGCCTAAATATATAATTACTATAATTAGAATCGAATATCTCTGCATTTCTCGAGAAATCTTTGGATATGGCAGTGTCATACAGAAACAATAAAAGACATTAAAAGCAATATTGGAAACTGATACAAAACACAAACCTTTCCACGAAGGAGTCTTGATATCCCTTCTCACTCTTCTTCTCCTCCAGTATAACTCCATTCGGCTTTGTCTTCCTACTCTTCTTATCTCCTTCCACGTTTTCTGTGCTTTTGTTCTGTGCACTACCCTCATTTTCACACTTTGTGCTACCTTCATTTTGCACCTTATCATTTAACTCTACCCCACTCTCACTTAGGACACCAGCACTAGGCGTACTTTGTGATTCTGTTGTACCCTCATTTTGTAATTCCGTCCTACCCTCATTCTGTGATTCTGTACTTGTGTCTTTTTCCGTCTTATTATCATTATTTTGTAATTCTACCTCGTCTTCCTGTATTTCCGTGCAGTCTTTATGTGATTCCGTCTTTTCATCATTTCGTGATTTCGTACTACCCTCATTTCTTACGTCTGTACTATTTTCAATGAGTGATTCCTTCGTATCTTCATTTTCCAAGTCTATACTACTTTCTAATAATTTCAATTTGTCCTTCCGTAAGCTTTTAAGTGTTATATCTGTATTTATCTCGCTTGATATAATGTCGTCATCTGCTATGCATTCGGAATATGAATCTTTGTCCTGAAAAAAAATTGTGTTAATAATATTTGTAACTTGTAAATATCAGAATCTTTACCAACCCGCACTGGAGCAGCGTGGTGGAGTAAGCTTTAAGCCTCCTCAGTAACGAGGAGTGACCCTTGTCTATGAATGGGTTGAAACTTGATAGCAGAATGCTATAAAATAATACAGAAAGGCAGTATCAAGTCATATTTCATGCTTACCGACTCACAAAACACGCTGGGAATGACTTTGGCTTTCAGCCGCGGGCGGCCGCGCACGATGTCGTAGTCGTCCCGCTGGAAGTGCTTGATGCACACGGTGGAGTTCGCGGTCAGCTTGTTGGACAGCCCGATGGCGTCGATCCATTTCCGTTTGAGGAAACGGTTGTTTGGAAACCTGGAATAAAAACGCTTACACACTCATACCTGCGTACTAGTATTCCTTGTACAGCAGGTGGCATGGACAACACACAAGTAACATGCTAATACTCATGACCCGAGAACAAATATTTATCTGTCACATAAATATCTGCCTCTCATGGGAACTCATGCTGTTAGCTTTGCAGGCAATGAGGCTACGAGGTTGTCAAGTGCGGTACGATATAGTACAGTATTCACATTTCTGGCAAAATTTATCAAGTGCCATTTAAGAGTGCTTTTAAATATTGAAAAGTAAGAGGTCTGTTAAACATAAAGCCCACAGCATCAGCTCACAATGTAATGAAGCTCCGTCTCACCTGAAGCACGTGACATTCCCCTTGGGTCCAATGTCACAGTTTTTAACGCAGCATGTTTTCACCATGGTTCACTGGTGTTCATTAATCACCTGGAAAATATGAAAAAATATTAAATACAATGGAGTCTCAAGGATAATATAGGGATAATTTATCTGACAAATGGGACAGAACCTTCTTTAGATGAGGTTCCACTATATTGTGGTGTAGCAAATTGCGCCACTAGCCTAAAGGGCGCTATTGAAGTTTTCTACAATGCTTGTTTATATGCTGCAAACTTGGCCGCTCTCCCAGTAACCCAACTTGCTTGGCCAGGAAATCTCTTTTTACCAAAATTTTATGAATTGTGATGAAAGGACCCTAATCTGTCTTGTTTCAGGGATGTAATTTAATTTTTAATAAATAATGCTATTTAATAAATAATGCATGGGGTACTAATGCCTGTACCCCTCACACTGTGAGAGGAGACCTGAGCCCAGCAGTGGGATGATTATGGATTGTAATGATGATGAATGATGACACACTCGTAGCACCACACTACAATTCCTTCATCATTGTCGTTTCTGCTGCGCTGAGAATCATACCCAAAACTCCTTATATAGTGGTTCAATATTGTAACCATTAAGCCTGATGGGTCATCACTATTTTTATTAAAGTTGGTATAAGTTATCAATTGACTGTAGCTGATTACAAAATTATGAAATTCATGACCACTTTTATTTCCTATATTAATTTTAGACAATGCCTTAAAAGGAAGTGTTTTTTTTTATTTGTGTCTGTTTCCTTAATAATTACTGACTAATTTAATTTTTAGTTATTTTTGAAACTAAGCTTAAGACTGTTACAGATTATAAACGTAACTGTAACTTTTTTAAAATTGCAGTAATTAAAATTTGGAAAAGATAAATTGTATTCTGTGAACAACGCGAAGTTAGATCGCGTACACTTATTCTAGAATCGCTTTACAAATGCCGTTTTTTAATACAAAATCAACCTTATTAACTTCGCCTTAAGGTCTAATATAAAATATAAGGCAACGCTAGATATCGGCGATATCGCTATACGATTTCCAGAATAAGACGCGCCAAATATTACTGTAATTATCTTAGTAATTGTTCAATTTTCAATCGCATTTTTATATGTTTTAGTTTGTTTACAAACTCCAAAGCAATTTTCGCGCGCAAGTATACGAAAACAAGGTTAGAATAATCGAATTTAAAGTCTTTACTTACTGTGGGTTTAAATGAACAGTGAATCATATATGCAATTATTCAACTGGTAATACGGAGTCCATTCTCACTGTATTGGTTTTATACGAATTTATGGAGCATTTAAGTAACTATTCGGCAAAACAAACAGAAAAATATTTACAACATCAAAAATACTTGTTTTTTTTCGGTATATGACATGACAGCTATGTCATGTAGTCATGTCATGCAATCTTGTCGTATTTGACAGTTCTCAGTGTTTATTGTCTTTAGTCATTGATTGTATCCATTGTATCTGTGATTGTATCCCATGCTATTATAAAATTTTTTCAATAATAATTTTTTCAGCTTTACAAAAATGTAAGTTTTTCAACATGGACAGGTAATTTATTAGTGCGTTTATTATAAAAAAGTTGTAATATTTATAATCATATTGTCTATATATCTGTAAGTTTGTGATAAAGCGTTAGTGTATCTTTGCATGGGCTGTGACGTTAACATCTATTCTGTGTTCGCATGAAAAAATCATTGACGTAACTGTCACAGTCACTAGTGTCACTGTCACTACGTAGTATTTTGTTCTTGTGAAATCGAATCAAGGAAGTTCAAGAGAGTGGCCAAACAAAAGCAATAATTTATGTCGAATGTAAATAAGAAATTGTTACTTATAAACAAAAAACTTATTATTTTACCAAAAAGTTATTAGAGGCCGTCAAAATTGCGTCCAAAATGCAAAGCGTGAGCGCTCCTAGGGAGCCCGCGCCAGTTCTTAGCACAAGTTCAACCATACTCAATATGAGAGAAAAAGAAAAATACATAGAGGACTTCGACTTTCCCTTCTGTGACGAATCCTCAAAATATGAAAAGGTCGCCAAAATCGGCCAGGGAACCTTCGGCGAGGTGTTTAAAGCACGCGCAAGGAACAGTAGTAAAAAATTCGTAGCCATGAAAAAAGTACTCATGGACAATGAAAAAGAAGGTTTTCCTATCACAGCGCTGCGCGAAATAAAGATTTTACAACTGTTAAAGCACGAAAATGTAGTAAATTTAATAGAGATATGCCGTACGAAGGCGACATTGCATAACAAGTATAGGTCAACATTTTATTTAGTATTTGACTTTTGTGAACACGACTTAGCGGGCCTGCTGTCCAATGTGAACGTGAAATTCAGTTTGGGGGAAATTAAGAAGGTGATGCAACAGCTACTGAATGGCCTGTACTACATTCACAGCAATAAGATTCTCCACCGAGACATGAAAGCTGCCAATGTGCTTATAACTAAGAATGGTATCCTCAAACTAGCCGACTTTGGACTCGCCCGGGCATTCAGTGTGGCAAAGTCTGGCCAAGTGAACAAATACACAAACAGAGTGGTCACACTGTGGTACCGACCCCCTGAATTGTTATTAGGTATGTTAAATGCAAATGTAATTGTCATTACCTAGTAGTCCTACTTTGAAAACCTGGTTTTTAATATAACACATATTACCTCATTAAGTATCACTTGCTTCAAACAAGAAAAATATTGATGCACTTAATCATTATCTATATTGGAAAGTATTGTGTTTATATCCACACACAGTTAAGGCACATGCATGAAAACAAAACTAATTTGTCGTATTCTAAGTTAACTACCTTTGGTACTGTTACTTGGTATTGTTTAAAATGAAAATATTGAGTTTTAATTTATTGTTTGACCTTTGAATTATATCTTTGTGACTAGTGAATAACCTATTTTTTGCTTTTTGCATTTATTGGTTTTGTTGATCAAATATTAAATAGAAGATACTTGATATTATTTCAGGGGATCGTAATTATGGCCCACCTGTGGACATGTGGGGTGCAGGGTGCATCATGGCTGAGATGTGGACAAGATCACCAATCATGCAGGTAATAAACTCAACATACTCAGAGTTAACTTGACTTAGTCCTATCGCACAACCAACTACCCAAGAGGAGCTACCCAAGGGACACAGTAGTAGTTGTGTCACATTCTTCTTTTTTATGGGAAAAAAAGGTAGCAAACAAGCTGACAGTGCCACCATCCCCTGCCACCCATGGACACCTGTGACGAACCTTGGATAGGACAGTGGTAGTAATTGTCACACTCAAAGTTTATCACAGATGCATTGCTACCCCTGAGGACAGATGGTCACCTCTTATATAAGTGTACCAGAATCCCAAAACATCTTTCAGACCAAAACACATCTGCTAATTATAATCTGCTATACAATAGGCAATTATTTCACGGCAGAAATAGGTGAGGTGGTGGTCCTTCCCCCAGCAAACCTTGCTGGACACTACCACCTATAACAATGTTCAAACTGTTGTCACCAGGGTCCCACAGAGCAGCAGCAGCTGATCCTGATCTCGCAGCTGTGCGGCTCGTGCACACCCGACGTGTGGCCCGGCGTGGAGAACCTGGACCTCTACAACAAGATGGAGCTGCCCAAGGGACAGAAGCGGAAGGTCAAGGTGAGTGGACATAACTGAACCATCTGCATTGTCTTGTTTGTGTTGTCAACATTATTAAAATACTCTTAGAATAACTTATAACTTAAAATTGTATGAGGGCCCCTTGAACTGATTGTAACAGTTGACACACTGGCATACAGTTTTGGCAAAAATAAAAAAATCTTTTGTTGCATTATTAAAAATATAACCCCTTCTATAGGCACAATTTTTTTTATTATTTATGGTAGTCCATCAAGTACTTCAAATTACTCTGATGAGATAAAAAAGGTCTTGCTATCTAGTATTGCATTTTATTAATGTAAATAACAACTTTCAATACTTTATTGACAAACACTAATATGGTACACTAGCTTTTGCTCGCGGCTTCGCTCGCGTTAAGAGTATTAACTTTCATCCCCTATTTTATCCCGTTGGGAGTGGAATTGATTAAAATCCTTTC